>CAUYRT010023778.1:0-50664 GCA_963574885.1 Lepilemur ruficaudatus
GTGTTAAATGCTGCTTAAAAGAGTAATACTCACTATTCTTACTCATGTAAGCTTATAGAAATATATATGTGATATTATAGTCTCTGATATGTTATTTTTACCCTGCAAATATCTAGAAAATAAGGGAATACAAATAGAAAGATATTGTAAGCACTATATAATTCTCTTAAAAATAATGGCATTTTTGCCTATGGACTAGGTGCTAATTTTAAAGAATAAAAAGTTTAAATTCAAAGTAGTTTAAAATTATTTTCTTATCCCAAATTCATTTTTATTAATTATTATTATTAATTAGAGCTAAATTGAATATACACTAAGATTATATGTGCCACTATTTTAATCCAGAATATATGTATATGTGTGTGTATACATATATAGACTAATATTTTTCAATCATGAAAATAACTTTGTTTATTTTTATAATGCTTCAAAATCATTATAAAATAAACCAGTGTCAAAAATTGAAATAATTCATTAATTTTCTTCCCATTTAAAATAAATATTTTGTCTTTACATATTATTATTTGTTATATAATCTTTTAATCCTATAATAAAATCAAGTATCAAACAATTGATGAAAGGTAGGATTTACATAAAAAATAAACAGATAAACCCATATGTAGAATCAATTGCATATTTCAGCTTTTGGGCCTCCCAGAAATTAAAGTAATATATTTTTTAAAATTAAGTTTTTTTTAATAAATCTGCCCAAGATATAATGTAATTGAATAAGAGTAATCTAATATCTCACACTCAACAAAAGAAGTTTAAGGAAAGATGAACATATGAGCCCCTAACTGATCATTTTATTTTGGCTAAAATATCTTTCCCTTTAAAATCTTTGTATACTTTTAGAAAAATTCCCTTGTGAGGAGTTTCAAAAGTGCAAACCACTTTTTTTTTTAAGTGCTGGAGCTTTCACTCTGAATCCAATGAAGTGTTGCTTTCACTCATTCTTAAGTCTACTGTTAGGAAATATTGGCAGGCAGTAGGCCTCACACAAAACCACAATAGCAATTGTCTAGGTAAAGTGACTTAAGAGTCCTCAAGCATCTAAGTTCATGGATGTTTCTTCTTTCCTCCAAAATGCTTTTTTTGACTTTGCCACATCTATTAGGGTGTCACACATATTTTTTAAAAAATACAAAAACTCAAAAAGGGGAATGAACTTAGATATTATAAGCACTATACAATTCTCTTAAAACAAAAAGAAAATGCTGCCATTTCTTCATTAATATAAATTAGTTCGTCTTGTTATTTTCCTTTTAACTGATGTCTTGAGTTGTGTTCCACTTGGGCAGATTTGACGACAAAATAAAAACACAGGCACATTCCTCTGCTTAACAAGTGTCTAAGGAATTTGGATATTCTAAATATACTCGTTGACCATGATGGTCTTAATGTTTCCCTTACTTTGATTAAATTTTAGACAGTCTTCTTCTTGACTCTGGTCTCTGATCTACCCTTTATAGAGCACTTCTTTAAAAAAAACCCACATAATTGCAAATTTTTTCCTACCCCTTTGAGATACAGATGATCCCCAATTTAGGATGATTCAATTTAAGATTTTCCTACTGACTTCAGGATGACAGGAAAGTGATACACATTCAGTAGAAGCTATGCTTTGAGTACCCATATAATCATTCTGTGTTTCACTTCCAGTACAGGATTCTATAAATTGCCTGGGCTATTCAACACTTTATTAGAAAATAGGCTTTGTGTTATATGATTGTGCCCAACTGTAGGCTAATGTAAGTGTTCTGAGCACATTTAAGGTAAGCTATGATGTTCAGAGGGCAAAGTGTATTAAATGTATTTCCTACATAACAGTATTTCCAACTTTTGTTGGGTTTATAAAAATGAAACCCTAAGTTGGGGACCATCTGTATATGTAAATCTTTTTAAATGTCTTTTTAAAAGAAACATCTTCCTGAGGGACCTGAAAGCCATCTTTGGAAAGTACTCATTAAGGAAGACAGTGCCCCTGTCTCTTTGTCTCTGTGGGAAGGTAGGTGCCTAACTTAGGTGGGCTCCAATTAGCAAACACAGGTGGCCTAATTACAGAAAAAAATTGCAAACAGAAAATAATTCATTGTGCTCAACATATCCCATTGATCAACATATCCTCTAATATTCTTCAGTAGTTTCCCAGTAACTCATCCCAGCTTTTAAAAAAAAACCTCCTGCCGTTTGTTTCCAGAATTGACTTCAAACATATATATAGCTTCAGTTCCCCATTGCAATAGCCTTGAATAAAGTATTTTTTGCCAACTGAAATTTGGTGCAATTTTTGCTTTAACGCCAACTATGTAAGGTCTGAATACAATAACTACATGTAACTTTGGATAACATTATAGGATCATTATGGGATCTGTGGAGAAAGACTCAAAGAGATTCAAAAAGCATTCACAAAAATAAAACCCCAGAAAGAATATCAGGGTCAGACTTTTTTTGTTGTTCCATTATATACTTCCTAAGAAAAATCAATCTATTTAAGTAAATGACTAAATATTTAAATTTCTTTTACCAATTACTTGAATGACTTTGGTTCATCAAAACTTACCTACCAGATTTCTTCAGAAAACAATTGAATCATTTTTTTAACAATTAGTATCAGAGGATTATTCCTCATACAGGTTACTGTATTTGGATTTTTAAGATTAATTCAAGTAAGTGATATTGAACACAACCTATACCAAAAAAGTAATAATAAAATTAAAAGTTTTTAAAGATAAATTTCATGAATACCAATTGTAATGAGAAAATATCCTGAGTAAAAGGACAATTACTGATAATTATTGGCAAGAAACTCCTTTGTTTTGCTCTTTAAACCATAAGGACGGTACTTATTAATTTTATTTTACTAATGATGTCACTATGAACCTATCGACAAAGAAAAAAAAAATATCAGGCTCAAATATTCAATGTCAATGAACTTAACCAGAGCTTTTCATTTCTATTTTCTTATAAGGTGGAAAAAAGCATGGGAATCTTAGTCTGATGGAATAAATTCAGGTCAGTTTAATAAACATTTATTGATTGTTAAAGATGTTTAAGCCACTGCTAGGTACTGCGATACCATGAGATGAGTAAGACATGGCTCTTTTTTCCTGAAAGACACTCTCATTAGGTAGGAAAACATATAAAAATGTTATGTTGTTTTATTGTGACAAATGCAATGTTAGATACCTATGGGGGGAGGATAGAGGAAAATATTTAGCTCAATATGGAGTTTAATAGAAAATTTTCTGAGAGGGATAATTCCTAAAAAGAGCTAAATTTGGGTAGACAATAAAAAAAGTTAGCCAGACAATGGAGGTAGAGGGTGTTTTAACATGATTTCAAGATATTTTCCTTGAGCATCCAGGTAGCACAATCAAATGGAATCAGGTAAGGGTAGAGGAAAATCAGTGAAAGTTGATATATTTCAGATGACTACAGAGCCTCCAAGAGAATATATTTAGCTATAAATACATCTATGGACATAAAAGCCAGAAAAGGGGCCTGGATTACAGATGTAGATTGGGAGTCAAAGTTATTCATGTCTTCTGTATCAAACTAGAAAATATATTAGAAAACGCAGAGGGAAAAAAAGAGTAACGCATTTCAGAGAGAACTGTGGGCAACCCGAATATGTCAGTGATGGGCAGAGCAGGAGCTCACAAATGAAAAGTACGTCAAGTAAATAGCATAATGGAATGCCTGGGGATAATGAGTTCTGAAATGGAAAGTTGTGCCTGGTGTACAGTATATGGTGGAGAGGTCCAATTCATACACTGAATGAATGTTTTCACTGGATTTGGCAATTCTTTCTCACTGTTGAATTCCCCTTAGATGTTTAATTAGAGTCTTGAGGATTAAACCAAACTGCAATGTGTTGATGAATCAATTAAAACTAAGAGAGTAGAGAAAGTAGTATAGTTAGCGTATATGATTAATAAAAGGCTAGTTATTTGGGGAGGTTATAGGAAGGGAAGAGAGAACAGAATTCTTTACAGACAGAATGAGAGAGATGACTGGCAGAGTTAGAGGTCAAAGACAAATGAAACAGAGGAGAAACTGACAGAATGAAGTATTTGATGAACAACAACAACAAAAAAGGGATGGATCAGATGTAAACCTGAAAAGATTGGTCTTGATCAAGGGAAGGAAGGGGCACCCCATCTTCTGTCAGCAAGATAAGAAATGAAGATAAACTGAAGATAAATGAAGATGTCAATACATTTGAAAGGCAGAAGAAGAAAACTTAATTAGTTTATGCCAAATGAGTTTGATTATATGTTTTAATTTTTTGAGATGCAGGAATAAGAAAAATATGGGTGAATGGGAGGCTTAAGAAGACAGAAAAATGACTGATAGGAAAATATGAGAGTTGTCCAAAGATAGGTAAAATTATTAATAAATGGTATTGAATACAAAATAACACAAATTACATCTGAATCATTTATTGATGCTTCTCTTGTCCTGTGTGTAGCTTAGGTCATCTGCAGACATCCTTGAGTTAGTATCTCATGACCATGTTCTTGGCGTGCTAAGCCTGAGGACCTGTTCTCAGGTCTGAGCCTCCTCACATTCTCCTTTCTCTCTGTCTCCTGCATAATGCTATCCTTCTGCATCTTGGTGGCTGTCATCACCCACCCTTCTTTGATGCTCTGTTTCCCTCAAGAACTGCATGAGTATTTGATAATTTCTTCCTAGGAATTTCATTTCCTGTATATCCCAGAGACAGCAGATAAATCCTCTTTTAAATTTTCAGTTTAATTGCTAACCACTATGGAAAAATAGGCAGTATATGAGAAAAGTTATACCTTATACACATCTCAAAATGACAGTAAGTGGTTTGTAATTACTGACGGCCAGGAAGGAATTGTGAATGGATACTGCCTAGCAATCCTCACTCTGCCTTTAGTACCCTGAGGGCAGAGCTTATCAAAACACCTTCCTTCTGTTCTCTCCTTTACTTGAAATTGAGGCCTGAAGACATAATCAAGGCAGAACAACAGGTGCTGGTTATCTCAAGTGGGCCATTTGCATTTCGAAGTATCTCTGAATTTGAGGTGATAACTTTTCCGAGGGGTTTAAGCTCCTTTTTGGAAAGATCACTTTTGGAATGTGCTTCACAGTGTGCTTCACTAGAATTGCCTGTTTATTACATGAAGATTTGTCAAGTGAATGTGCCCAGCTGAGATTTCTGGAGATGCAGGGCCACCTATCGTATACATCTGTGTTCCTTCCCCAGGAAACCTCTCAACACAAATGCATAAAGCCTAAGTAAACAAATTGCCCCTCAAAAGAATGATAGTGAAGTCTAAATGTTAAGGTATGGAACAGAATATTGAGAAAAACTGATCTGCTCTATATGAAAGTTTATTACTCTGATAGAATCTAATGAGCTTTGGATTTTAAACAATAACCAAATATTTTCATTTGTCAAAATAAATGGACATTATTAAACATCTTCAATGGTTTTACAAAAGCATGGTTATACTAAACACACTAATTTTTTTATTTATTACAAATTTAAAAACATAGTGACATTTTAGTATATCAATTTTATTAATATTTTACGTACTTTCAATGGACATTTTCCAGTTATGTTTCTTACGTAAGTATATGTAAAATATTAAGAGAATTAACAGCTAAAATGGTTAATATCATAATCCTTGAAGAATTTATAATTTATTGAGAAAAAAACTTACATAAGGCAAAATAGCAAGAGTTTTAAAGAAGGGTTTAGGACTGTATAGGGAAGAGAGTTTGAAAGGAAGTCTGGCAGAGGAAACTGGCATTTCAGAAAAGCAGAAGTTGAACAAAAATTCCATAGAGGAAGCATAGAAAACAAAGTTAAGAAGGGAACAACAATTTTAGGAACTGTGAAGAGCCTCATGAACTTTCATCATAATAGGGCAGAATCAACTACTATTTCATAAAAGAGTATAAAATTCCCCAAAGAATATAAAAAATAACCATTAACTTCACATACAGGAGGAAAATAACATAATAAATATCGTAAGCATTTAACACGTCAAATTTTATTCTAGACCTACTTATAAAATATATGGTAAATGAACAACTTACGTGTGGGAAAAATATTACTTGATAAAAATACCCTAATCCCTATCAAGACCCTGTAAATAGTTTTTTAGTGAAAAACAATTCTTGGTGACATTATAATTGTCATTTGTAATCAACTATAATGCCATGTAACAATCTGACAAATATATTTCAGATAAATATATTGAAGGAAAAAAAAAAACACCCTGATAATTATAGTAGCATTCAAGTCTATAGCATCTACTCTTTTTTACACTAATCCATAATTGATGACTCATGACATTACCATTTTCAAGCCATTAGTTACACAATAACAATGTTAATTTAGTTTTAATTAAGTCTGCTATATTCAAGCTTGGATTATTTTAGCTTTCTTTCAGAGACAGATGATATTTCTTAGGGTTATTTTCATTTGTATCTATTTTTTAAAGCATTCTTTATTATTTTTGAAAGATGACTAATTGAGAATCAATTTTGACCATCATATTTAACAGAGAAAAATTATAAAATTTATGTATTCACCATATACCAGAAAGTAAGTCTTAAGGTGAGGATGTGATTGTAAAGATGATTATTTTCTATAATTTGATAGAAACAATCAAATTTGTTCAATACTTTCACTGATTTGTATATGTATAATACTATAAATTCTTAATTTGTAAATACATAAAAGAAATCTACCTTTGCTATCTCAGGATGTTGAAGTTTATTATTCTAATCTTCTTATTTTTAAACTAGTGCTACAAAGAAATCGAAAAAGAATCCCTCTATGCAAGAGAAAGTATGCACATGTGTTTATACAAAGTCAGTGGTTTGTCCATCACTTGGACCCTATTGCTGATGAAGGTGGAGTCATGAATATGTTAGTGATGTGTGTTTCAGTTAGTGGGATCCTCTCTGCTCCCACCCACATCTATAGCTACTCTACTCAAAGATGCATACAAGAGGACTGAATGAGAAAGAGAGTGACTGGATTCAACACACTCTTGTCTTCTCCATGAGCTCACACCTCTTTAACTGAGATGTCACTAACATTGTCTCAATATGAAAAAAAAAAAAAAAAGCCCATGATTGAGAGTAAGAAGAAAGCAGACACTGTGACAATAAGAACAATCACACAAACATTACCATGTACAGAAAATCTACCACTAAGCATTATCTATTGTACGCTGATATTTAATAATGTGCAATATTTAATGCACATTAATAATATTATATACTAATAACCTTTTAAATTGACATAATGAACTTCTGGGGTAGTTATTGTCCTAGATTTTTAAAAATGAAGAAAATGAAGATCACAAAGATTAAATTACCTGTTCAAGATCACACAACCAGTGAGTGCTTGTCTTGAGTCTTGCACTTTTCCTAGACCTATTTGATTGCAGAGCTCAGTCTCATTCTACTGTTCCTCCCAGGAGGGAGAAATAAGAAATTCTGAAGACAGGCAGTGAGAATAAGATAATATCTTCATGTCTATACTGCCAGCTAATACTTGCTTTATAAATAATAGATATGCATTAAAAACATTAATGAACTTTCTACTTTTAATGTCCTGACATAATTCAGATCTTAGAACAGTATTATTGAAGCAACAGTGATAATTCTAATTAGCAATTCATCTGCTGCTCTTGAGGGTCATTTTTAAATTCTGCTTATTAACTTATAGCATTTTCCATCTCAGATTGACTGTCATTTCCAGGAATAAGTTAAGGTAGATCAGAACTCGTAGGTAGCAAGAATTAGGACATCATTTAAAAAAGCATTCAAGTAGTTAAAGAAGGAGTAGAAATTTATCAGAAGCAAATTGGCTATTAAATCATCATTGGTTGTTCTTCCATTTGAAATTTTAAGCATTCCAGGTAGATATAAATGAAATAACATTTAAGACTTCATTAAGAGTTTTCAGAATGTTTAAGAATAGTGAAAGGGCTTTGTGTAAAATGTTCCAATGTGGTTGCAATAGGCCCCATTATATGAATATTCGTTATATGAACATTTCTGTAAATGAACTAAGATCAAGATTCCTCTTAATCCTTTCCCTTTAACATAATGAATAGTCATAGGAGAAAAAAATGGTCAAAGGAAAAGCACTGAGTGCCAGGCAATATATTAACCGGTGCAAAAATTATTATCCTGATTTCACATACCAGGGAACTGAGTCTGTGAAGGTTAAGAAATTTGCCCAGGGTCACACAGTTAATAGGTGGGAAAGCAGGTATTTAAACACAGACCTATCTCACACCAGATCTGATGCTTATTGAACTATAAGCCAATTAATGACAATAAGCACTACTACGGAGTTATGTCTGAATTCAGCAACAAAAGAGCCGATTCATCATACAGTAGCCAGGTTATTTTCAGAACTACAGTAATTTTGAGCCTTGTCTGGGCTTGTTAATTATTGTTGAAATAACTTCCAGGTCCAGACTCTATCTTTGAAGACAGCATGCAACCAAGACCTAATTTTTCTAGTGCCCTGAATAAGCCAGGGCAGAGTGGTCAGATTAATCACTACTTGTTGCTTAGCGAAACCATAGCCCTTCCTCATTTACCTACACCTACTCTAAGGATGTCTATCTCCCTAGACCTTCACCACGATTCACACTTCTGTCCCATCAGTTTAGGGCATGCGGTTTACCTATGCTCAGCCATTATTCACCCTTCCTCCCAGGCCACTCACACAGACCTATCCTGTGATGAACTAAGCATACAGCCCTAACTGTAGAGGAACTTCAGAGAGAGAGAGATTTTCTAAGGGCTCAGTTACAATGTCTTTGCTGTTCCGACCACATCCACTAATTATGGATCCCACACTCATGCTTTATGGGGTAAAAATAACAAGGTCACACAAACATATCACTAAGACTGGTCTCTAGCAATAGCTTAATCATTTAGTTTACAAAAAAAATCTAAGGTAGAGAGGAAATTGTATGAGACTAAATTTTATTTTGTTCTCATGCCACCACCCTGCTTGCCTACAACTATGCAAACTCAGAGAGATTTGAAAGAGACTAAAATGAAGTTACCATTTAATTACATAATACCATAAATTTAAGAATGCTGAAGATGCTTCACCCCCCTTCCTCTCTGCAGTCTTTCCACAGGGTACAGATTGGGAGAAGGCTAGCCTCACATTTAACTCTGGATAAGTAGGATAGCCTACAGCACCAAAACTTAAACAAAGCTAATATTAATAAATATTAAAATAAAGTTGCCTTAATTATATTGAAAAGTATGTAATATAAAACATTTTAGTATATACACTGAATATTCAATATCAACATACAGTATTGTTTAGTTTTACTTTTGATTTTTGTCTGAAGTGATGTTCTTAAAAGAATGATCTTGTTCTCTTAATTCTAAGAAAGTTAGAGTGCTATTTTGGTGTATGCTTGCTCTGTATATGATCCTTTTTCTATATACCCACTAAAAAATATAGTGGCACCTATCAGGTCTCAGTCATTCTATGTACTTCACTTCATTGCATCTCAACAATTATTATAAGAGGTGCTATTATATACTGATGTTCAATTAAATTGCTCAGGATTAGGCATGAGCCTGTTTTCAACCTGAATTTTCTTTATCTGTTATAAGTTAGTGGGCAGCAGAGCCCAATCTCTTGGCATCTTTTTGCTCTGCATTCAGGAAAAGAGAGATTGATTGGTATGGTACCTGTAACAAAGTAATCACTCAGTTAATGAACGAAGAAACGCATAACTTTTTCCAGGAGAAAAAAGAGACATCAAGATACTGAAAAACCAAGGAACACAGAAAAGTCCAGGCTGGAGGAGACAGTATCAGAGTTGAATAAAACAAATTCTCTTTTATAGGGTTTATGTATGAGTAAAAGTTCTTATCAGTAACCAAATCGAGAAGTTTATAATTTATAAATATATGCTATTAAATTATATATGTACAATATTCATACACAAATACTTATATGAAATATATAAAATACATATATATAAATTATACAGAAATATACAATGTTATATATTATATGAGCTGTTTAATACTATTACACTTATTTTTTCTTTATAATTGAATATTTTAGTGCATATGGCTTTAAGAGTGTCAAATGTTAATATTGTCAATATTTGACATATACAGACTGAATAAGAGACCTTAATGCTACTAATATTGTTTTCATAGAAGAATTAACTCTGAATGCAAAAAAGTAAATATGCTTTTTTATAATGGACATCTTCAAAAATAAAGTACTTGATATGTACTTTGTAATATTGCAGAATTTTCTTAATAATTCACTTACAAAAATGACTGTAAGGATGTAAGAATTACAGGTCAAATTTATTCAAGAGGAAGATCATATAACATTCACTTTGCCTCCTGCATATTGGTAATTCAGCTACAGAGAAGACATAAAGAATTCTAAAATGTTGAGGAATCTTCCACAATTTATGCCTTTGATCATAAAGTTTACTTCCACAGTGTATTTTAGGATACACAGGTTTATAGCTCTTAAATGCCAAAAAAAAAAATCATACTTTCTGCAGAATTTCCAAATAAGGGGAAATATCCTGAAATTTTATACATAAATATACCAAATTTGTTCTCTACGTGACACACACCGGACAGCTGGTATAAAGTTGGCCATCGGTTTTCAGTGGAATGCTGATGACAAAGGATAAATGGGTCTGTGATATTTTAGTATCTGGTGAAATAAGAGGCATTTTATTCTATGTCGCAGGAGTTTCCATCAAGAATCCTTTCCACACTTCTGTGATTTGTAACTGTGTGCAGAGGTGTTAAAGGGATGCTTTTTAATTGGTAAACATTAAGAACTTAGAAATAATAGGAGGCTTTGTTTTTAGAAATCTAAAATTAGTCGTTATTTTTTTATATAGCTGCTCTAATGAAATCCTGTCCCATTTCAATTCATTTAAGCCACCACTGAAGTACAGAATCCTAACTGGGAAAAAGAAACAATAATTTAGCTATTATTATTGAGGTGTTTTGCTAATGTTAAGATAAAATTGAAAGTTGGGGGCATTCTTATGGAACAATAATACGTATTTCCATCAAAATATTTCAAAGCTCTCATATAAACATAAACAATTGGTAGATTAGTGTACTGTAAAGATAATAAAATCTGGGGTGTAAAGGCTTAAATTTGAACTATGTGGCCTCTTGACAAAGTAAAGCCAAAATATTTAAATTTTAAAAAGTCAGTGTTTGGCCAGGTGCAGTGGCTCACGCCTGTAATCCTAGCACTCTGGGAGGCCAAGGAGGGTGGATTGTTTGAGCTCAGGAGTTCGAGGCCAGCCTGAGCAAGAGCGAGACCCCGTCTCTACCAAAAACAGAAAAAATTAGCTGGGCATGGTGGTGCGTGCCTGTAGTCCCAGCTACTCGGGAGGCTGAGGCAGGAGGATCACCTGAGCCCAGGAGTTTGAGGTTGCTGTGAGCTAGGCTGATGCCACGGCACTCTAGACCTGGCAACAGAATGAGACTCTGCCTCAAAAAAAAAGTGAGTCTTTAAAAGAAAATTAGAACTAACTTCTGGACCATCTTATATAAATTTGAATTTCATCTGATTTAAATTCTATTCTCTTCCATGATATTATGATGAGAAAGAAATTTCATAAATACATATAAAATATTATTTTATACCTAAATTATTTGAAATGCTCAGAAGGAAGACAGATTCTTTTAAGAAGCGAGTTTGCCTAAGAATTGGAACTAAATCTGCCACGGTGATCTGATGTCACAAAGAAGTTTCTCATGCTACATTATCTATTTATAACAAAGGTTGGTTAGAGAAAAATGTAGACAAGACACACAGATGACCTGAATGATAAATAGAAACTTCTAAAAACTCCTAGAGCATTAGAGGAGAATCATTTTAGATATTTATATAATAAATAAACGTCGAATGATCCAGGTGAACTTCCTTTGTGAGCTTGAAAGAGGCGAATCATATCTGATGGGACATTTTGGAAGGCCATTCAAAACAAGAAGCTTTGAGGTCTTTTCTCCTACTTCACCCTCTTATAATATATTTCTATTCCAACTGTCTTCACCAAAATAATTAGATAAGTAATTAGCACTCATACCTCAGAGTAGATGAGTGTAATTTTTCTGATAATGCATGTGTGTGTATCCTCAAACTGAACAAAGTAGAAAAGCCTTTGCATTTCCTTAAATGCATCTTTATTTTGACAGTTCAACAGTGCCATCTTTTTTATTAATAGTACAGCATGACTCATTGATCTAGGAAAAACCTTTTGTGGATTCACATCCTTGCATTATAAAATATAGTTTCTAACCATTGATTGTTAACTTTAGGGATCCTCTTCTATGTTTGCCTTTCTCTTGACATGTTCAGCGCTATACATGCTTTAAGTAAAGGGCTGGCAATTGTAAAGGGCCTGGTAGATGTCAGGTTAAGAAATGAGGGTGTAGTGTTTCTCTCTTGTTGTGGCCCAAATCAAAGCTGGAGCTACAGAATGGGGAAAATGCAAAGAAAGAATGGAGGTGATAGAATAAATTCTGCCCCCCACTGCGTCTCCCCCACCAGGTCATCTATTTGAGTAGACTTCCTAATTAAAATAGAATAATAAGGGAATAAGGGACAATTAGTCCCACCTACTCTTTTTCTTTTCTGTATAAAGTTATTCTCTAAAATCTCTTTCATCTCAGCTTCATAAGGAAAGATTTGCTTGAGATGGAACTGTTACACAATATTAAATGTCCTCATCAACGAACGCTTGTAGTTTTTGCAGTGTCTTGTAGACCGGGTATTATTATTATTATCATTTTTTATAGTAACTCACTTTTACTGCAATGTTTAGGTAAATATTGTCTTAAAGTGGATTATCTTCTCTTTGACAAGTGTTTTGATACCGTTCAAACCAAAGACTTAGCATCAAAAATTTCACAGGCATGAAAAATATAAGCAATAAAGTAGTGAAATTTGACAACAATGCTATATATAAATATAAATGTACTATGTTAATGATTATACATGGTGAACAAACATATCAAATATTGCAATAAAGTCACCACTCTATTATAAATTTTATTTATTTGAAAATAATATGCTAACTATAATAAATAATTTAGAATATTTGCTTTTTGTTTCTTTAGAAATCAAAATGGTTTGGAGACTAATGTGATACTATGCTTTCCTCTTAACTTTTCCCTCATAACAAGAAGAGGAAATTTAAATGAAGCTATTGTTTCTGGTGTGGCAATCTCAAATTGAGATTGTTCTGTCCATACCTGCCTATTATGGCTCACTAAGCCATCGAAGTGAGTTCATGGCTGAGGGCATTAAAAACAGACCTCTTGAATCTTTACTATTTTTTCTACATCTTCTGACCCTCAAAATTAGACTTAAGTAGGATACCATACTCTTTGCTTAAGGACTCTGCCAGTTTATGCCTGATGTCTCCTGTGTGTGTGTGTGTATGTGTGTGTGTGTGTCTGTGTCACCTTTATCATCCTCTTTCACTCTCAAGTGCCCTGGTTGGGAGGATAAATTCTAGGGGCACACTGGTTATCAAGAAAAATAATACATTTATGGAGGCTTTGTGGAGTTTGGGGGATAGCTTTTTGCTATGACATTTGATGCTTATGAATCATTTGTTTGTATAAAACCACCAGAAGTTTTTACTTTTTTTTTTTTTACAGTAGCTTGATTGGAGCCACTTCTCCCTCCTCCCACTTCTTCCCTGAGTCATTATCAAACACCCAGCATGATGCACCACCAATGGAAAAACTGATGAGTAATGAATTTTGTAACTGAAAATTAAAAAAAATAGGGACTGATCATATTAATATACATGTGCATCTGATGTAATACACTAAACAGTGCCCATTCTTATTTGGGGTTTTAATTAACCACCTATTTATGTCTTATTTAGCCTAATTAATAAAAGGCAAGTTTTAACGAACTATATTTTTGATTCCAACTTGATTTCTTCTAAGCATACATCCCCATCATCTTTTCCTTGTTTTTCTTTAATACTCTTCAACTCAAAAATATGGTTATTGGTAAATTTACTAAAACTCACTTAATTGTTCACTTAAAATGGAATAATGGCATGAAATGTAAATTATACTTCAATAAATTTGTCAAAAATATGGTTATTTCTTTGGATACAAATATTTACAGAAATAATTTCTTCTAAAGTATACATCCCCTCAATCTGTTCCTTAAACTGTTTTATTTTTTTATATTTTTTATTGTGGTCAAATACACAATATAAATTTACCATTTTAACAATTTTTAATTGTACAGTTGAGTGGCATTAAGTACATTCATATAGTTTTGCAACCATCACCACCATGCATCTCCAGAACATTTTTGTCATCTAAAATTGAAATTACATACCCTCCCTGCAGCCCCTAGTAATTATTACTCTACATTCTGTCTCTGAATTTGACTGTTCTAGGTACCTCACATAAGTGAAATCATATAGTAATTGCCTGTTTCTGTCTGGGTAATTTCATTTAGCATATGTCTTCAAGATTCATCCATATGGTAGCCTGTATCAGAATTTCATTCCTTTTAAGGCTGACTAATATTCCACCGTGTGCATATACCACATTTTTTAAATCTATTCAACCATTGATGGACATTTGAGTCATTTACAACTTTTGACTATTGTAACTAATACTGCTAGAAACATGCCTGTAAATTTATCTGTTTAGGTCTCTGCTTTAAATTATTCTGGGTATATGCCAAGAAGTAGATTTGCTAGATAATATAATAATTGTGCATTTAATTTCTTGAGGGACAGCCAGACTCTCTTTTTCACAGAGGCTGCACCATTTTACCATCCTATTAGCAATGCAGAAGGGTTGTAATTTTTCCACATCCTCACCAGTACTAGTTATTTTGTTTTGTTTTATGATCACCATTCTAAAGGTGTGAAGTAGTATCATATTGTAGCTTTGATTTGCATTTTCTTAATGGTTAGTGATGTTGAGCATCTTTTTTATGTGCTTATTGGCCAATTGTATATCTTCTTTCATTCTTTGATTACCAAAACTTATGAAATATTCATATATACTCACTACTCTCTTTTTGCGAAACTTTTTCAACTTATCTAAGCACCCCCCTATTTCTATATTTCAGAAATTTTCATTTAAGAGTATTATTTTATGTGCCAGTGTCAATGAAAAATTTGAGCTGATACCATACCTTTGTAAAGTGGGACAATGATAGCATGATATCTTCCTTGTAACCATCAGTTGTCGTCTTACTTCTTTGGATACTTCTCTCTCTCTCTGTCCTATTCCTTTTTTCCTCTCTTCCTACTACTTGTACCTTATGTGGGTACCTAAAAGGATTGACCTATCCTAACTTTTCTTCTATCTCTCATAATTCTTTCTCTTCACATAATCATCCAAACTTGCCACTTACCTAGGCAACTAAATGTTATGGCAGGCCAATATTTTATTCAGCTTTAGCAGGTTATTTGTTGAATGCTGAATATAAATATGTTTCTCTTCTAACCATTTTGCCTCCTTTTTCCCCTCCCTACCCTGCCTTGTTAACGGTTATGGGTTCATAAACTGCTTACAATTCACTACCATAATATGTTTCCTGATGGACCAAGGCTAAGATTCATGTTTTCATTAATATCCAAATAGTAGGTTATTCATACTGAATTATAAGTACCTGTTTGGAAGGATATGTCATCTATTAGATTGTTGATTGAAGATATTTGTATCTTATTAATTATCATTTCTCAAAACATAGCATATTGTTATGGAATAAGTGAATAAGGGACCTGGTCCAAATACGGTTCCTCTTTTATAACTACATATTGGGGTGCCTATTCTGGATGGTTCGCTGACACCTCAAACTGAGATGCTACAAATGAAAGGAAATGAAATGTCTTGCCTTCCAAAACCAGTTCTGCCTTAGCTATTGCCTTTTCTGTTGCTATCAGCTTTATTGCTCTGGAATCCTAAGTGAAAATCCCCATCTTCACTGCTTTCGTCATCCCCATTCCCATTTACATGGTATCATTTCTCTGTCTTATCACTGCCATCTTCATAATGTTCCATTGCTTTCCCCCCTGATCTCCATTCCCATGGCCTCTGCTTTCATTTCAGTAGCTGTATATATTTGGTCTGAATTCACTGAATGGCTTTCTAATTATTCTTGCACATCCCACTTTTTCCAACCATCAAATCTATTTGTCCTAGAAAAACAATTCTCTCTTGATCAAAAAACATTTGTGGATTCCTTGTTCTCCTAAATAATATTCTAGTCTCTTTAATATGTCATCCTAACACTACCTCCCCCTCCAAACAATGCTATCAAAATTCTTCTTTCTCAACCTGAATTTCCACTAATCTAATTGAAGTACTCTTTCAAATATTCGTGTTCTTACATGATATCACATAAGTGTCTTTGCTTACATTCAAATGGGATGCCTCTTCCCATGCCAGATATTTAAAGTACTCCTCGCTTTGAGTCAAAATCAAATATTTTTTCTTCCTTGGGAAGTTCCTGATTTGCCATGCAACTGCAAACTAGAATTAGGTGCATCTTTCTCTGAACTCCCAGGCAGTTATTCTGTGCCTTTGTTATGACATTTGGCAATTTACAGTTTAGATTTTTCTCATTTGTGCACATGCCATTTTTCTGTATATAGTATTCTAAGTTTCTTATATACAGAATCCAAGGGTTATTTATCTTTTGCTTTCTCACAATAAATTACACAGGAGACTAGCACACTGAATTATATTTTTTTGTAGAAGCTCAGTGATTATTTCTTACACAGGTGAATGTCTGAATGAATAAGACTTTATTTATGGTTACACTAAAATCTCTTCCTCTTTATATTTATATAATTACTTTTTGAAGTCTTCCTGAATCTTCTCTTATACACTGTCAGGAAATCCTCATCCAAGTTTTCTAAAATTTTGTCTGATCTGTTGGTTTTTGTTCCTCTTGACATTGTAACATAGACATACCTAAATCAGCAGATAATTAAGAATTATCCCTTAGGAATATGTTCTTCCACGAACTCACACAGGCTTATTCACTGTAATTGCTTTTTATTTACCCTGAACATTTCTAAGGTATCCTTTTTTATTTAAAGTTCTGTTTCCTAGGGAATTCATGACTGCCCACTGTTGCCCAGTAATAGAATGTGCATAGCCTGTATTTTTATTTGTATTGCTATTCAAAAATCCATCTTAGATTACCTTATCTTTGACTCACAATGCCTATGAACAAAATTTTGATTACTTTGTGGAAATCTTTATGTGTGCCTTTTCTTCTGTTCTTTTTTTAAGGTAAAACATACAGATATGGGAGGTACAAGTAAACGCTGCTAAAATTTTGCAGCAACTTGATGTCCTAGATAGCTTCACTTACTCCATAAATTGAAATATAGAAATTAATTTTATAGTACCTCCAATGCCAGATCAAAAGTCACCACAATAGTAATTCCTACGACAACTCTGGCTTTTCAAGCTTGATGCTTTCCTACCTATATTAATAAATCAGGATGCAGAATTGGTATGGTCTGTCACTACTGAACTTTTCCCAAAATCTTATAGGTCTTGCTTGTTCCTCTAGAGAAAGGGCTTCTTTGATATCAGGAAGAAACATTGTTCCCCATTGTTTCTTCATTACATACCACAGGAGAGATGCAAAGATCAGCTAGAGGATAAAAAGGAAGTGTCACTTGATTTTAGTTGTGAGTATGTACATTGAATATCATAATATTTTCCTATGTCGCTGTTCTTATAACTAGAGTAAACTATCAAATATTTTATTGGTGTGAATGCTTCACTAATTATTTGTCTCCCCAGTAATATTTGTAAATATCATTTTATGAAATTTTCTATTTATCTATAACCCAAGTGTTTACTGCTTAAAGAATAGCCAACACAAATGAGGAACGAAGAGAAATGCCACAGTATTGTATCTAAAAGCAGGTAAAGAAGACACCCTAGGTAAAGCCCATGGCATAATGATGGCAAAGATTGGGGCTCCGAGCCAAACTGAGCTTTATATCATGAGAAAGCAGAACAGGCCACATATGACATTAAAAAAAATCAGGATTCCATATGCTACTCTGACTTCTGTGTAAGAATATGACTTTAAGGATCAAGAACATTCCTCAATCAGTATTCAACGACTAGAGCAGGCCTGATTTTCAATTAAGAAAAATTGACTCCTGAAGAGGTTGGATGGACACTGTGGGTCTCATCTTAACAGTCAGTCACAACCTGCCAAGACTTCAACTGGAAATTTCATCAAAATTATGATGTATAGATTCAAGTGTCTATATATAACAAAATGCAAAATCCTATGTATTCAATTATCACTCAAGTATTGCATAGTTGAAATTGTCCATTCAAATTAAACATTAACTCTACCAAATTAGAGTATAGTATTCATTAACCCCTAAACATAATTTTAGAAACACAATACTTCTCAGCTATAGTCATGCAATTCTGAAAACATTTGAGGATTTTTTAAAATGAGTACTTAGAATAAAATTGATTAAACAAATGCACTTCCTACATTATTATCCATTATGTTTGATGATTTTAATGGGATAATGCACCTAAGGTGAAACATGTTCATCTATGGTATTAGAATGATAACGAATCAAGAAAATTTAGGTTTCAAACTCTAATATACGACATTTTAAGAAACTGAAGTGATCTACCTTTTATCTTTTTGGAGGGCTGTATAATTTATACCATAACCTGACAAAGCAATGTGCTGTTACGAAACAACTAGACACAAGCAGCATAGACTAGCATTCTGTGTGCAGCAATGGAAGACTAGCAACATAAAATATCATTTAACTAGTGTGTTGATCTGTATGACATTTTGTTCTTTGAGCATTTTCCTAATGTTCAGCAGTTAGAATAAATTGCATGCGACAAAAGACTATGATAATCCTATTTGGTATTTTTAAAACACTTTACACTGGATCTAATTTACAAATAAAATCATTGAAAGTAATTTTTGAATTACATTCACTTTCAAAAAATGCTGATTCTGAAAATGCAGTTGATGAAGGTTTTTCTATCTGTGATAATTCTTACTTGTGAAATCCATACAGTTTTATGAGACACATTCCATAATATGTATGAGTCTCCTGTACCTTGACACTTTTAGGAAATATAATTTAAAGTGACAAACTTCAATGTAAATTCATTTTGACTCTGCTATGTTCTTTTTTTATTTCAGCATATTATGGGGGTACAAATGTTTAGGTTACATGCAGTACATGTAACCTTCCCCCCTTCCCCCACAGAGTCAGAGCTTCAAGCCTGTGCATCCCCCAGATGATGCGCATCACACTCATTATGTATGTATATACCCATCCCCTCCTCCCCCCTCCCAACAATAATGCCCGATAAATGTTCTTCCTATATATCAACTTAGGTGTTGATACTTCAAATATATTTTAGTAATACAGGAAAGCTGCTAGAAAAAACTATGTGTAATCCAATGAGATTTAATTTATTCATCAATTTTCTAATCTCCCACACTCATAAAAAGCTAAATCCTAGTTTTGGTCAGTGTTTTAGTTTTCATCCGGATAAAATAAATAAGGCGTATATTGGCAATTTTTGAACATTCAGCAACAAGATACGAAGGAAATAATGTTACAATAAAACAGTATATAGCCATACAAATTATTGCAAGCTTGAAAGAGTGCTCTGCCCTGTTTAATATGGTAACCTATGACTGATCAGTTATGCAGACAAGCAGAACTTAATTAGACATGTAGAACAAGTGTAATTTAAAATAGCAACAAAAATCACTTTAGCACTACAGCTATTCCAAAAGAACATTTAGATTCTGGAGTAGAAAAGAAGTAATATTACAAGAAAACCATGAAGCCATCACTGGGGAATTTTTTAAACAGTGGAACAGTGTTTTACCTGGGAAAAAATTTAGAGCAGCAGAAGCTGTAGGAGAGAAAGTGTAATAGTCACCAAATCTTCTCAAGAATACAGTAGATTGCTTCAGGCTCCCCTAGTCAGCGGGAAAAGAGGAGAGGCAGAACGACGAGAAAAATATTATGAAATAAATAAAAATTCAATTCGAGACATCAAAATTGAGCAATGATAGATATATTTTAATGTAAAGTCATTATTTCTCTGTTCCCCTTCTTCCCAGGAGAGCTTAATACTAAACCTATGCTGTTATTTTAAAATCTTTCATTTCTTGACAGCTATACAGCCATGCACACAAAGCACTTTAGTACCAAAGAACTGCAAGAGAGAACGGCTGAGAAAATGGGGTTTGATGCACCGGCCTAAAATATTGTCTTTAAGTAATCAGTAACAAAATTTATTTTATAAATTATTTAATGAGAGGGGGAAATCTTTGTCCTATAGTGGAATACATGGGGTCATGTAGGCTGGAATACATGGGGTCATGTATGTACAAATGCGTTCAACAAGTGTTCCAGAAATGCCTAATTAATGGCAGTGGAGCATGTGACAGATGACACAAATTCTTTGATACTTGTCTTAAAAGAATTATTTGGAAATTTCGGCTGGGTGCGGTGGCTCACGCCTGTAATCCTAGCACTCTGGGAGGCCTAGGCGGGAGGATTGCTTGAGCTCAGGAGTTCGAGACCAGCCTGAGCAAGAGTGAGACCACGTTTCTACTATAAATAGAACAAAATTAGCCAAACAACTAAAAATGGAAAAAAATGAGCCAGGCATGGTGGCACATGCTTGTAATCCCAGCTACTCAGGAGGCTGAGGCAGGAGGATCGCTCGAGCCCAGGAGTTTGAGGCTGCTGTGAGCTAGGCTGACCCCATGGCACTCTAGCCTGGGCAACAAAGTGAGACTCTGTCTAAAAAAAAAAAAAAAAAAAAAAAAGAATTATTTGGACATTTAAATAAACACAAAACAGGCTTATCAAATTTTAGATAACATCAAACAGGCCATACAATTGACTGTAGTCAATAAAATATGAAACAAGTCATATAGATTGATATAAAATTTTTTTCTAGTTTTTAAAATTCTTATATGACTATCTATTAAAAAAATGAATAAGTCTCTAACATTTGGAACTCTCTAAACATGAAATACAGAAACTCATGACTTCATTCTTGCACCTGTACCACCTTGTGCATGATTAATAAATGCAAACTAAAATAATTAATTAAATAGAATTTAAAATGACAAAATTATAATTTCCCAACATAACAGTATACCAATAATTGGCCTGTTAGCTCTTCAACTGTCATGTTACTTTAATGTCCAAATTAACAGTGACTATTTGGGGAAAGAGCAAATAAATGATTAAAGTAAAATATGTAAAAATATCTTTCTTCTAAAAGTGAGGAAGACATATTTTCTTGAACAGGAAATGAAAATAGGCCATGAAGAATTTTTTATATGTGTTATGTTTCATAAAATTACATCTTATGATCTAATACAGATAAAATAAACATCGAAATGATTGCATGTTTGATTAAAGTTAATAGTTGTATACTAGGTAGTCCATCTGTTATAACAAAAATGTCATAGTAAAATTCTTATTTAGTTATTCTAAATAATATCTAGAGTGATAAGCACCAGGACAATCACAGATGCTACGTGCTTTCATTTCACAAAGGAAAAAAATCTGAATTTGAAAGGGTTTTACTATTCATTGAATACTTTAAAATTTAGTGATCTTTAAAAAATAAATTTTAAGTGTTTTATTAAAAGTTCTTTATACAAAATTTATAAGAGAAGTTAAAATTTTAATGTCATATTTTATAGATCTATTTTGTAAAGTGGTTAATAAATTTAAGTGTTTTCATTACTTTCATTAGCTATCATGTTTGAAACCAATAATAGAAATTTTTTAAATGACCAATTAATGATAATTAGCTTTATACTATTCTGAATCTTTTGGTTATTAAGCTAAAATATTTTCAATAGGTTTACATATATATATATATATATATATATAAAGTTTTTTTTTTTTTTACACAAAGTCTCACTCTGTTTCCTGGGCTAGAGTGCTGTGGCGTCAGCCTAGCTCACAGCTACCTCACACCCCTGCGCTCAAGCGTTCCTTCTGCCTCAGCCTCAGGAGTGAGTAGCTGGGACTACAGGCATGCGCCACCATGCCCGACTAAATTTTTTTATATATTTTTAGTTGGCCAATTAATTTCTTTCTATTTTTAGTAGAGATGGGGTCTCAATCTTGCTCAGGCTGGTTTCTAACTCCTGGCCTTGAACGATCCGCTCACCTCGGCCTCCCAGAGTGCTAGGATTACAGGCGTGAGCCACTGCGCCTGGCCTGGTTTTATATTTTGATTTTAACAATATTTTCTCTCTTGGTTTCTTTAATGCAATATCTCTGAAATCATTAATTGGGTATAACTTTTCTTAACAAGTACATCAACTCAAACAACTTTTCCTTTTTATGAGGATAAACATGTTTACCATCATATTTGGGCAGAAAGAACATCAACTTTCCTTGTAAAAATACTAAAAGTGAGTGATAATTGTGTTATACATGAAAAATTCCTTAACAATATAAGATAAAATGCATTGAGTCATAATGTGTAGATAGTTATGTGTATAGGAATGTGGCTGTATAATGCATATATGAGTGCACAAACATATCTTTTAAATATCAAATGAGTTTCTTATCAGAAATGATAATAAAGTACAGGGAATTTTCCTCATTCAGCTATGCCATTTCTATTACTCTATAGATGACTACAAATCATTCATTTTACAAATGTGCCTTATTAGATGAATCTTAATAATTAAATATAACTTCTCAGAAAAAATATTTTCTTTATACAATATATTATGCATATTAGTTTTTAAATTTATAAGCAGATATCCTTAAAATAGTAAGAGAGTATGAGATCATAAAATTGTAAAATAGTCAGCATATTTATTTAGACAACATTAGATATTTGAGAGCAGGTACATTGAGATTTTCTGAATTAAAACTAAAGTTTTCTTTCCTTTTAAACATTTTACTTATTAGAGGACATCTCTAAATTTACATCAATTTCAGTCTGATTTTAAATCTGCTATTTAGATATAATTCTATGCATTTTAATAAACAACTCTATAAATATGTATTTCTAGGAGATCATCTATGAGAGTAGTTGGTTAAAAATACTAGGATATTATAAATTTAAATATCATTATAATTAATGTATTTCTTTTTCTTTATGAAGAAAACAAACTCCTCTCTTTTTAATTCCATGTGAAAGATCATGTACTTTTAAATATGTATTGGCCTTTACTAAGAGATTTAATTCATATTTTACATCAAATTTTTGAGACTAAGGGAGAAGTTTTGATGAATTTTCTCATATATTCCCTGTGATTATCTTATTCATATTATGCTTCCAGAGAAGCACTTACATAGGTAAAGCAATCTCGTATACACTTTCCAAACTTGTGCCATTTTAGGTTGTTGGACTTTGAGAAAAAATCTTTTCTTTATGTGTCCTTTTACTCTCTCTCAGTGTTGCAGGAACATCCCTGTACAGACGTTGGATGCCCTCTCTTTGGGGGCAAACATGTTATGTTCTCATGACAGAACATGTATATTTTGATATGTTATTGAATTTTGAGGAATTTGGGTTTGGTTTGGTTTTGAGGGATTCAGGCTCTGAAGGATAAAAGTGGAATTATTTAATTTTTTTTTATTATGGGTATGTAACAAATGTATGTATTTAGGAGTCATGTGTGATGTTTTCATACAGGTATACAATGTGTAATAATCAAATCAGGATAATTAAATTATCCATTACCTCAAGTATGTATCATTTCTTTGTGGTAGGTACATTCCAATTCCACTCTTTTAGTTATTTTAAAATTTATAATAACTTCTTATTGACTATATTCACTCCGTTGTGCTATCAAATGCTAGATCTTGCTCATTTTATATTTTGCACCCATTAACCATCCTCATTTTATCCCCACTTCAGAGAGGTAGACAGTAGAATGATGCTTACCTGAGGATGGGAAGTATAGCAGGGAGGGGGGGAGGATAAAAGAGACATTTACATTTTCTGTCCTATGCCAGAAAAGTTCCTTCTGAATTTCTGTGCTTAAGACCACTTGAAAGCCATAGTGATATGCTAAGTGTTTAAGGGAAGAATAGTCTTCATTGGTAACTAACACTTTTAAGCACTGATTTTCTTTCTTATTAAAAATTCTTTCTTATAAGCTCAAAAATTCTTTCTAGGATAAAAGAAATGAATAGTTATAATGTAATAATGTATGAACAGATGAGGGAAAAAACTACATACATTTAGGATTGTGATAACTTCACTGTATGTTTGCCATGCTATTAGCCATGAATCTTTGATTATGGCTATAACCAATATTGACTGTTCTGCGAAGCCTAAAACTTCTCTTTAAGAGTTTCACTTTTGCATTATATAATCTTATCTCGCCTATTAAAATAAAGTTAACGTAGCACAGATCTACATTTCACTAGTTTAGTAGCTGAATATTATAATATCAATACTGGACTGAATTGCATATTGTATCAGATAAACTCAAGAATATTTCAGGTCAGTGGGCTGTGGGTATAAAAATCAAAGATTTGCCAATAGCTGTGTGCACAAGAAGTGAACAATAATAAATATTTATAAGTAGTATGTCGGAAACTTATAAAATTAGTAATCGGCAGCCTTCCATTCCTCTGGCATCCTATCAGAATTCTTATAAAACTAGATGTACTGTTTCTAGAAAATAAGGAGAAAACACATTACATACCTAAGCTCTCCCTTACTTCCAAATTCAGTACATAAGGGTTAGAAGTCAACTCGATATCATCTTATCCATTTAATTGATTTCAAAACTAAGGTTCAAAATGTTGAAGTGACTTGTCAAGGTTATACAATTTGGTAGGTTATACATTAAATACAGAAAGTTTTCTTAACTTTGGCCTAGTTTGATATATTTTCTACTTATTATTAATCTCTGTGTAAATGGTGTAGCTTTTGGTTTAGGGTAAAATTCTAGATTAAAAATAATGTTTCTTTTTTTTTGTAAGATGATGTCCAGTATGGAAGAATAAAGAATGTAGAAATTTAATAATTTGGCTCTAGTAAGCAATAGACTGTACTTTCTTCCCCACACCAGAATGCCCTATAAAAGCTTCTATCATCCAAAGTATAATGCCAATAATAGTGGTGCTGGAAGGTATCCTGCCACATCAATGCTTATAGCCTAGGAACCAATCTAATTTCCTAAGGTACAACATCATTCTCCAATTATTTACAGCTCTCATTTCCCCAATTTATGTTTTGCTAAAAGAGAGTTTATTCCAGATTCCTAGGATACAATTTATATTCCACTAAATAGGAGATTGTGTAAAATGAGTCCCAGATATAAGCTCTCTAAATAAGAACACGGTATGATTCTGATGGAAAATAAAACTTAAGGACTACCAACTTTGGGATTTATATGGATGATAAAGAGAACAGAGAATGTAGGTGAAAGAAAAACAGGAAATGACCGATTTTAAGATTATCCTTCCCATTGATATATAAATTTGACAGAGCAGACAGTGAGAAAATCACAATGAGGAGGGGTGAAGAACCATTATTATGAGAGAAAATTTGCTAATTGCTGCTATACATACAATCAAAGGCACACATACCCAGAACTCCTTAAAACCCAGCTGGGGCACCACACAAAGATACTGGCATACTGTTAGCATTTTAAAAATCCTTCTTATCACTCCAAACATAAAAGGTAAAACTAATAGTAGAAAAAATAACTGAGCAGTCCAGATTCTCTAATGATTAAAAAAAGACAAGGAAGTCAATATGAACTGAATGAGAAGTAGACATTAACTATCTAGTAGAAATCATGGATTAGTAAATCTTATATATCACAACAGAGTGGACTACATTATGAGGAAGAAAAAATTCACTGAAATGTTTAAGGACCTATATCAACACATTTACCTACATCTAGAAATAGTTCACGTGAATATTTGGCAGAAATGTTATGCCATTCTAATGTAATAAGTATATAACATTATTCTTCAAAATGAAACAAAACTACACTCACTGCACTAACACTTTAAGAGATATATGGGTATTCTGACATGTTGAATATAGGTAAATTAACGTTGAACTCAAACTTATAAATCAAATGCATTCTTACCTGATATCCTAGAATGATTGTCCAGAAATATTTAAGAATCTGTCTTTCTGGACAACAAATTTAATTAGACAGACATCAAACAATCCACATTGATCTCGCCCCTCTCATATCTATCTCACTAATAGCAGCATAGAGTTTACTACTCAATGTCCGATTGAAATCATGGAATTTGGAGCTTGAGGATCCTCTAGAGAGCATCTATCCTGACCGTACAACATATTGCAAATGGAGACAGTAAGGCTGAAACGTTAAATGACTATCGTGCAATTTTGTAATTGGGCCCGTGAGTTAATGCCTACCACTTTCCTGCCAGATCGGGGCTTCCCAGATGTGCTCGAGAGGCTCCAGTGCTGCATAGTATGGCAAAAGGACTTCGGAGAAGAACAAATGCATTCACAGTTTGAATAATTTTGCAAAAATGAATTAAACAAATTTGAACAAGTTTCTGTAGCAGGAGCTTTCAAACAAATGTGATGAACCAAAGAAGCATTAAGTTAATAAATATAAACTAACATGCATTTGGGGAAAATATGCTTTTATGAGTTTGGTTTCTCTAGGTAGACCATAAGGTCCTTCTAAGATGAGGACTATTCATTCCTCATACTACCTAGTAATGTGTGTCACAAGTATTTGTGGATCACTGTATATTATTAAGCACATATCCAATCATGCAAATAAGTCAGGTTTCTTGGTGCCTAAAAACAAAAGCAATAAGAGAATGTATGTAGTTTCTTTGTGAGCCTACTAGACAAATTTGACCCATTAAAGTCAGTCTAGAAATGTGACTGCCTAGTTCTAAATAACTGGACCCTACCATGGAATACATGTTGAAGAGAGGTCCTACTTTAGATTATTTTCTCTCAGTCTCCTTGAGTCCCATTTGTGCTTTTTAAATGATTGCCACGGCCATACTTTGATGTGCATGCACATCCCTAGACATTACAAGACCATAAAGGAGTAAAATTCCATCTTTCCTGCCTTTACATTTATAAATAAAATGCTTTTAATGATTACCTTGAAAACCACATGTAATTTTTAAAGATATTAATAGCCATTTATTAGGTATGAGTTTCCATAGTCTCTAAGTAATCTGCTGAGAAAGAATAAATATATTTCAAAGAAGTATCAAGATATTGTTGTCCAATAAGTCAAGAATTCAGATATATGGTTCTTTAACAATCTAGCGCAAATTAATGCTTAATTTATTTTGGAAGCTAATCTACTTTTAAAAACATTCTCCCATGAATATTGGCACCTCATTTTTTTTAATAGTGAACAAGTAGCTATTATACATTTTGCATAACACATTTGATAAAGTAGTTAATATGAATGGCATTCTGACCTTGTACCACTAGGGATAATCTTATCATTTAAATGTATCTTTGAGCAAAGTATGCCCTTTTGTACAAAGTTCTGAAAGCCAAATTATAATTCCCTAAAAGTCAGTGATTGCATGTAAAATATGAATTTCATAATAAAATTGCTGATCAATATTTGTGTGTTATTGTATTATATTTTCCAAGCTGATATTTAAAGTTGCCATCATATTAATGGGAATTCAATGACACTACAAACCCATAATCAGCAATAAAATGTCCTTTGAAGTATTTTTTTACATTTCCCTTGCAATAAACCACACCTCTACCACCTCTCACTTCTGCTTCATACATGTAGCTATGTGGTGAAGTGTGTATATGTATGTGCATACACATACATAAATAAGTATGCATTTATAAAATTATTGGCCAGCAGAAAGGGAATAAGTTATTCTCATGACAGAACAATATTACTAGCTGAATACAGGCCTTGAGCTCATTAAAATTTATGTATTAGGTAATTATTTTTGTACAGGTATAATGATTGCATATGTCCCTGAAAGGAACTTATTTATAAAAGAGGTTTTCAATACATACACATATTTGTCTGTTTCCTATTAGAATTGAGAGACTAAATATGAGCATACTCTAGTCTTCTCACATTTCTACGTTGCATCAGCTCGGGTGAGAAGTGTGAGTAAATGTAGGACTCTACTTTAACAAACTTGGCAGACATCAAATTTGCTTCATTATATTTCAATTTCTTTTTAAATGGAAACCTATTACACCAGTGTACAAATGGGGATATCACTTACAGATTCATCTCAGGAACTGCCCTAGAAGCACCTCTCCTCCCACCTAGCTTTGCTAATTACCTTACCTTCAATCTTGTACCTGTCAGCCATCCCTCAGGAAAGGACTCGCTCCCATCCTCCCCCAATCATCAACTGCTCTCCCTGCACACTTACCCTCCCCAAGGAAAATGAATTTCTGGAAAACCTGTCAAAATTTTAAAATAATAACACTTTCCCTCTCATAGAGTACAATGTATGTAGGACTTAATATAGATATTTGATATGCAGGATTTTTCATCTAATAGGATATGTAATAGCTGTAAGAGCAATATGTTTGGGCTAGTGTTGAAGACAACATTATTTTATATTTGACTATTTGATTTTTCTTTCATGCATGGCTTACTAACTTCACATGCATTTATAATGGAATCATCACAAAACTTAACAGTCCATGTGAAGACATATTTTCTTGTATATATATATATCTTAACCTGGACATCTGGCTTATCATGAAAGAATCAAATTCTGTTTTGTATCAGCACCAGTGACATCATTAGTTACTATGATAAGAATACAGCACTGTGATTTATACGGTAGAAATGTTGGAGCTATAAATATTGTCTGGGGACAGCTGGGCATGTAGCAAATTTTAAATTGATAAAGTAGATGTTAAGCAAAGAAGAGGGCAGAATGTTCCAGAAAGAAGAAAAGTTTATGTAAAGTTTTATGTAACAAACAGCATGCAGTTCACATAAAACAGGACAATGAAGCCTGACACAACTGAAGTTGCAAGGAGGAGAATGACAGACAAACTTGAAGCAGTAAGAAAACATAAGAAAAGCACCATGTTTTAATGTCTGCATTAATTTTAAACGCAAAAGAAACCCACTGGAGAGTTTTAAACAGTGGCATGACATGATAAATATTGTGGCTCTGTGTAGGATAAATATTTGGTGGTGGTAGTGGAAGAGAAATGATTTGGAAAGAAGGAAATCAAATTGTTGGAATAATGTGTATAAGAGGTGAGAGAAGTCACATTTAGAATGAAAAGGGAGCTGAGTCACAAGATTAAAACACCAAACTGATGAAACTAGACTGATGTGGAATCTAAAGCTCTGTCTACAATCATCTGCACATCTGAAGTAATCATTCTTCCATTCATTCATCCATGTTTATTGGACACCTGCCAGATGGGCCACTGCCATGGATCAGTAGCAGTGCTAGATGCTAAGGATGTGGCTGTGGTATGATATATATAAAAAAATTGTTTCTCTTTTTGGCCATGATTTGTGCTCTACATCAACTTAAACTTGATAATGACTTAAATTTTTATGTATATAATTCCAATGAATTACATAAATCTGCTATTGTTCTTACACAGAAGAGGTTATAAAACCTGCTTCCTGAAAATTCATTGAGGATAAATGTTGTACCTTTCATAAAAGAAACTTACGTAAACTTAAGAATGGTTGTCATATTGATTATACCTCTCTAACTTCCAGCTTTCACCAAAATACAAAAATGGTTTCAGGCACATGGTAAATTATTTGCATTATTTAAGTGTGGCTACTTTATAAAGCTACAAATAAAAGAGCTAAAAACAATTCACATCTATAAATATTAAACATGATTAAAACAAAGACAATTTATTTTGGATGCTAAAATGCTAACTTTAACTAAAATCAGGCCAGATTTTGAAAATCTGGTCACATTTATAACTACAAAAGTTACAAGTTTTCTAGGATGAAGAGACACATTACATTATTTGAATTGATGTTTAAATACCTTTTTTCATACTTATGAGATATAACTCAGTGGCTGAAATAAAAACTATAAACATATTTCATGAGGTAAAAATTTAGATTGCATTATTGAGTAATGAATGCCTCAAAACTCCTAACTTATATGTTATTCACAAAAAATATAGAGAAATATAGAGATGGGGCATTCCAAATTGTTTAGATATTTCCAGAACAAATATGGTTTCATTTTTTAAAATATTTTCAGAAGATATTTCTCAATTTAAATAGTTAAGAAACTTAGATCAGCATGCTTTATAATAAATCTATTTTTAATATACAAATACAAAAGCAATTTAGATTTTATATTCTAAAAGTGTATAGAATTTGAAATTCTATTTTACTCTCAATATTTTCAGATTGTAGAGAACTCTTTTCATCTTCATAATAATGTTAAATATTTGAAATATTTTCTGCATAAGTCTTAGCTATAGCTTTGAGTTATTATGCCTATTAATGTTTAATATGTAATAAAACATTATATTTATATATAACACATAGTCCCAAACTATAGATATGCTATTAATATTAATATAAAGATATAGAGTTTCTTCATAAATTACATGCAACTAGATTAGCCATCATTGAAGATCTTTCCAGATGTGGACATACAGAATATTTGACCTGAGATATTCATGGTGCCTTTGACTATGCCTTTGACAAGTCCTGACTAGTTCTCAAGCCCCCATGTTTCCCCAATAACAAATTTTATTTCTCAGCCATTGACACCTATAGACAATTTTAAAACCTAATATGTATAAGAATAGCCTGTAGATTTAACAGAGTTATGGTTTGAATAGGTCTGTGTTGTATCCCTGCAATCTGCCTTTTAGCAAACACCCCAGATTAACTGGCTGCTAGTGATCCTTACTCACATTGTATTTTTTTTATTTATATAAATGTATGGGGTACAAGTGCAATTGGTTACATGCGTAGTGGTCGAGTTAGGGGTTTTGAGGCATTCATTACCCAAATAATGTACATTACAACGATTAAGTAATTTCTCATCCTGGCCCCACCATGCTGAGTCTAGAACATACAGGTCAAATGGAAACTCTTCTGTGGTTATAGAGCACCGAAATTACTACAGTTGAAGGTAGATGTTAGACAAATCAAATGTGCTCATAGACTTAAAAAAAAATATTTTGTATCTTTTCTGTTTTTATTAGTGTGAAGGGAAATCCACTATTAATTTGTGACCTTAATATTTCCTAATAAAGCAAAAATTAAAAAAAACAAAACCTAAGAAACATGAAAATATATTTTTTATAAATTCACTTCTGTAAATAATCATTGTCAATTTCAATACATATCTGAAATCACATCAAATATTGCATATATTGCCAAATTGAGAAACAAGTTTGAATATACATAACGTAGGCAATTTGCACATATCTATTATGTGAACATCTCTATTATAACCATTATAAATATTTTAATATTCATATAGATTATTAGGCAAAAATAAAAAGTAAAACTGAGAAAGTTTTTAAATCAAGTAAAACAAAATTTTTATATAGACTCATATTCAAAATATGCTAGGTATTTTGTATATAAATGTATTAAATGTAAGTTCCTCTCCCATTCAAATATGAACTCAATATATGTCCAGAAAAAATTTGAGATAAACTAAACAAAGATTAAAATGGTAACATTTAAAAATGCTGAGCCATTTCACAGGACAAAAATGCATTGATAAACAGCTACAAGAAAATCCAGAGAAACTTCCAGTTCCAGCCAATAAAGATTTGGTAGGAAAGAGAAATTCAATTTGTTTGGTACATCAACATTTCAATGCAGAAAAAGGAACATTTTTCAATATATGAAGATAAACATAGTAAAAAATAGAAAAGAACTGTGGGCAAGAACAACTCCTGCTGTCCTATTTCACTCTGTTTTCTTTGGGGGATTAAAAATTCAAACCCAAAGCTTGTTTTTAGTACGGACAGTCTGGAAACCTAAAAGCAAATAGATCTACTCTAATTAAGACAAAAAATGTTCTAGTTAAAGGGTGGAAATAGTGTTCAATCCTTGGACCTGAAATATTATTTTCTGATAATTGAAATGGAAATCTCTCTGACCAGGTCTAATCCTCTAATATAAATTTAATTACATTTATTGAAAATCATTTATGTGAGTCAAAAGTTCAGTTGATACTGAGCTTTTGGACTAAACTGCTGAACTTGGACACAATCTGGTGGAAAACAGGCACTGAGGAAAGAATTTAAATGACTTGGATGTGAGGAATGAGGCATTGTATCAAGTTCTTAAATACCCAAATTACTTCATTGTAGTTCTGTGGCAAAATATTCAAGAGCGAAAAAAATGGGGCAATTTTCCAGGGAATCAAGACCGGTCATTAGTTTCTAGAGAAGAGAATTTAATGTCAAAATGTACTGAAAGTTATTTTTTAACATAAAAAAGTGCTTGAAGAACTATTTTCAAATTCCAAGATTCTGCATCATCAGATTTCTTCAGAATACAATCATAGATCCACAGATCAGATTAGGCAGAGGACTGCCTAAATATTGCTGCTAATGTTTCAATTAATAATTATTAAATGTAATTATACAGAAAATACAAAGCTTTAAGACTGATGTTTCAGATAGTCTAGAGTTTTACATTATAAAGCATCATTTAAAGTCAACAACTTCCTATCTCTTAATAAGTTTCTCTAGTTGTCTTACACAACTCCCATGCTTACTAAATACTTCTGATAATGACAACTCTGGGATTAAAATGCTATAGAAGTACACATTTAATGCCAGTTGAGAGTACCAATTAAAACACTTTCTAATCATGAAATTCTCAACAGAGAGAATAATTAACTGTCAATTTTGTCTCTTAATAGACAAGTAAGTATAGTATAATGCAGTGCCATCTTTCTTTATAAAGAACATTTTTATGCCAAATCGGTGTCTTAGTAACACGTAATATGCCCTCTTAAGGTAATTTGATTATGACTAGGTAAGCCTTAGCTATAATCTCAAAACCTTTTTTTCTCCCTTTCTATTTATTTAATCTAAATAAAGGCCCATTCGCAATTGTTTTCAGGAGCCTATTTCCTAATCAGGAACGGTTATTCCGTTCTCACTCTTGTGACTCTCAGGGTATTATCATATGTGTCAATATAAATAAACGGTGATTTAAGACAAATTTCAATAATAATGGCCAAAAAAGTAGTTTTTCAGATTTGTGAAAGCTTCAACTACTTTTTTTTATGCTTATTACAAGTACTATGTTTACCACACCAAAATGCAGTAGGTGTTAACCCACAGCTTTGTAATTTGTATAGTTGGTGTTCTAAAGGATTTTACAATTAGAAGTTTCCAAAGGTTTTCATTCCTTAGATACCTGTGCCCCAGCTGGTTTTAGGACCTGGGCCATTACTTTTTGTGTAAGGAAAGTGGCAGGAACCAAGATGAATTCAGTGTTTGGGCCAGCAAGCAGAATTAATCAAATTGGAAAAGTATATAGAATCCATAGACAAAGCTGTCACAGTGGAATACTAGGTAGCAAGACCTTCACTCAGAAGTAGACAGAAAATTCAGTTTCATCTACTCAGTTCTCAGGCTTCTGTTTCATTATGGAATAATCATCCTTCAACAAGCAAATATTTACTGAACACCATGCTGTGCAGGTAGATGTGAAAAGAAATAAGATAGTTTTTGCAAACAGGCATTAACAGTAAATAAAATAATATAAGAAGTGCTATAGCAAATATATATAAAAAGTGGTAAGGAAACCTTGAAAAAAAATACAGAAAGCTTAGTTGGTATCTGTGGTTGGGTTTGTAAGAATATATGAGACAATGTTATGCAGATACATATAATTTTTCCCTTTGAAAATGGTGAATAGCTTTATTATCAAGATGTGTCCACTCATAAAATAGTCACAAAAATATAAGAACTTTCTAATATTGAGATATATAAATATCATTTACCAAAAAATACTACAAATTAATTAGCTGTGGTCAGAAGAATGTCTTCAAGATGAAGACTTCTTTTTAATACTTGCTTTATTTATCAAAAGAATCCTTTGTAGTAAAAATCCAAATGAACCGAATTTTGGTGAAAAGAAACTGCCATTCTAATTCCATAATCTATGTGTAAGGGTGGTCCTATATGATTAATAACTAAAATATATAAACCTCACTAAACCTTCTGAACTTTTAAAATTTGAAGTGGAATAATTTTATTTGCCTGCAAAGACATGAGTAGAATAACTTATGGTATAAGTATGTCTATTATATAAGATTTGTTTACATGACGCCAAATATCCAGATGGTAAGAAAAGAATCTATAATTAATCAGAAAATTGTTCCTATTCTATACCGACTATATAAATATCTAGAAACATGTGTATGTCTGGTGTCATGTAGCTAAAACCCTTGAGACAGTCAGTAAACTACTCACTGACCTTTCTGTTAACTGAGATTCATGGATGCAAGGATCATCTTTTAGATCTTACGAAAAGGATTACCTTTTTCTGCTGTCATCAGAAGTTTTTGACCTTTCTGTTTCTTCCCTGAAGAAACAGTTCTAGAATTCCAATTTTACCTTTATATTTTAAATGTACAAGCCACAAAACTCTTTTTTATTCTTTAACTGAAGCATCATCCGTCTCCTGGTTTGCAATGCTTTGCAGTCTTATGATTCTCAAAAAATTGTACAAACATTTACAGCGTCCTCAAATGCAGACTCAAATTTGCTATGAAAGCAAATTTTCCACATTAGATATAAAGTGCTTAAAAAGACCTGACTTTGGACATGCTCTGGTAAAATGCAGATTCAAAATATTGTTAATAAAGTTTATCATGTTAAGTTTCGATATTTACTCGAAGGAAATAAATGTATATTTTCTTTAAATATAGATATCATCTAATGTACTACACTACAAAGCAAATGCCTAGTCCTCTTTTTCAATTATGGAAAGACTAGGGTGAGGGCAGGGAGAGGCATGGAATTAATTCCACAGGCACCTCTGTTGACTTTCTTTTAGACTCCTTACCAGTCTATATTGAAATACAGAATACATTTTGCCTGATGGAAAAAATAACATACATAAAAAGACATTGAACTTACTCTTTTTCCTATGTGAGCTACTTCTGGGACAGAAGGCCCCTTCTTGAGAATTTTTAATAGCAATGCCCAATATCCCATCTTAATATTTTTTCCTATTTGGTACTATGTTGAATTTTTCTAATTTTAAGACTTCCATTAAAATTTGGTTGCAGACAGCAGATTCTTCTCAAATGTTCTATGTGGGAGAAACGAAAGCTATTGCCCTGCACATCTTTGTGATTTTTCAAAAAATAAAATTTAAGTCTAGACTTATTCCCATTGTGACAATGAACAGTTTCAACTCTGGCTTTCAACCACCATGCCCACCCTGACACTCTGTGAACAATTATACTTCAAATATTTTCAGGTGAATCAGATATACTGCTTGTAGGTATACTGAGAAAAAGCGAGAAATAAAAGACATAACTGGATGATGTAGTTTGGGGAATTAATTGCTGGTGCATTAAGCGTGCTTAAGGGGAGGTCCCCTTTGGATATATGCTGTATCTGTTTTGTATAGGTTGTGTTTAAAAAACTATAACACATGAATATGAAGAGTTCTGGAGGATATAAGGAAGGATGAAATGGTCAGTAAGAGAAAAGAAATAGATACTGGCAAAGAAAAAGTAACTGAAATATTATATGAAGCAGCAGTGTGCTTTCTTTTCTAACAGTTATTATTCCTAAAAACATTTTTAAAATATTTCAAGAATAAACCAAGAGAGATCAACCTAAGTGTCCATCAATGAAGAATGGATAAAGAAAATGTGGTATAAAATGGAATGCTTACTATTCAGTCTTAAAAAAGAAGGAACTCCAGTCATTTGCAACAACATGGATGAACCTGGAGGACATTATGTCATATGAAATAAGCCAGACACAGAAAAAGAAATACTGCATGATCTCACTCATATGTGGAATCTAAAACTCATAGATGCAGAAAGTAGAATGGTGGTTACCAGGGGTTGGAGGGTGGGGGTAGGTAGGGAAATGTTGGTCAGAGGTTACAAAGTTTCAGTTAGGATGAATAAGTTCTGGAGATCTATTATATAGCATGATGACTATAGTTAATAAAGTAATATATACCTGAAAATTGCCAAGAGTAGATCTTAAATATTCTCACCATAAAAAAGGATAAATATGTAAGGTGATGTATATATTACTTACCTTGACTTAATCATTTCACACTGTATACATATATCAAAATATTACATTGTACACAGTAACTATATACAATTTTGTCAATTAAAACTTAATAAAGCTAAAAATACATGTTTAAAAAAGCTGGAAATAATTCCAAGAGTCTCCCATCATTAATCTAAATAACAAACAGCATTATACTTAAAACAAGAATAAACCAAGAGCAATCTAATATTAAAAGATATAAGTAAAATATAACACAGATTAGTCTGTCTATGAAAACAAGGCTGTCTAAATAAAATACAATTCAAGCCACAAATGTAATTTTAAATTTTCTAGTAGCCACTTTTTAAAAATTAACAAAAGCGGGTGAACTTACACTAAGTAATATATTTTATTGAACTCAATCTATTAAAATAGTATCATTTTATCATGTAATCAATATAATAGTTATGAATGAGATATTTTACATTCTTTGTTTTGTGTTAAGTCTTCAAAATCTCAATTTTGACTAGTCACAACTGTATTACTCATGTAACTAGTACCTGTTATATTGAACAATATGAGTTTAACATGTTTCTATCTTACTATACATGTAACAAAATATCACGTGTACTGCATAAATATCTGCAAATATTATGTATCAGTAAGAAAATAAGCTCCTACCCTGAAGTTCTTTTGCTGGTTTCTAAACAAATTGTTTAAGATGATAATTGGATAACAAGATTAGGTGGGTGATCATATGATTTAAAGTGAACAAAGGTAATTTACACTGTTAAACAACAAAAAATGAAATAAAATTTTATTTTGGCTAATGGCAAATTTTAGAGTAAGCATTTCAGATCCTCTATGGGGAAAATAAAGAGAAATAAACTCTAATATACATAAAGAAAGACTTCGAAGAATTCTTTTGCTGTGTAAATGGTTTTAAAACCAAAAGCATGGATCATGCCATTATATTAGCATTGACTTACAACTGCAGGAAAGCCTAAGGAAGTCAGAAAGCATATCAGCTCAGCAGACCAGTCACAGAAAGAGTGATGCCAATTGCATCACGCAGCTTATTTCAAAACTGAAAACTGACAATCTGAAAGAGTTGAAAACAGCAGGGCATATACTAATTGGGTATTTCATTGCATGCTAATGGCTTAGAGTATATCAATAAAAGTATTTAAGGTGGGTAGAAATACAATTGGTCATTATAGGTTTATTTTTAATGGACTATTTCTTTCCATAGGAACTTAAATTCAATGCTAACAACAGTCTCTGTTCCTGCAGAATGCATGTTGTGCCACTCTAGGATAGGGAAGCACATAAATCTGTGAAAGTTTGTGTTTACATGCCTTTATTTTGCTTGCCCAATATTTCAGCCACAATATTTAGGGACAAAAAAAAAAGACAATGAAAAACACTACGTAGGAAAATTTTTTAATGTAGCTTTTGTGAAGGTAGAGAAAGACATTTTGATTATTTTCTTATTGTTGTCTTTGAGTTATCCCCAAATTATATACCATAAGACACCCAACAGGGGATTCTAGAGTAGTATTCCTCAATTGGATCTTCAGGAGCAAGAAAAGAATACACTTCATTAAGAATAGTTTCTCCTAAGGCTATGATCCTTTTATATTTAAGATCATGTATGTGAAAGGAGAAGACAGAATTTCAAAAGCAATTACAGTGTCCATAATCCTTACCCAAGTTTAGGTGAAAGAGATAGGAGAAGGAAAGGTAAGGTCTGAAGAAATTCATTCTTCATGTTATATTCTTGATTGAAATTGAATCAGAAGTTTCCTTAAGGCAGACAGAAAAGTGAAGAATGGAGATTCCCCTTTTCATTCTTTGGGCAACATCATTTCATTATCCTAATTTTATCCCTTTCTTGCCTTATCAAGGATAAGAATTGACACTTATATCGAAGGTGTCTGAAAATAAGCTTTCATATTTGGAGGACAGACATTATATTTTTTATATATGTAAAATATCTATTTAAAATATGAATGAATATGTGTATGTATGAATGAATGATATGTAAACATGCAGATGGCTAGAATCAAACAAATACAGCATTCTCGAAGTTATAAAATGATACTTTAAACATGAAAAATACAACTTGAAAATTTTTCACACAAACATCTTTAAAAAAAATATTTAGGACATATGCACTCAGTTGGATTCTGCTGAATAACTAGCATGTGTTTCAGGATGGGATGGAGAAGCTTTGTGTTTGCTGCCAACATTGCGACACACTTCCCCATAATCAAATATGCCTTTGTTCTTGCAGATTGTTTTTCAGACTACTCATAATGTGATGTGCCCCTGTTCTGTCTTTCACTGAAATGTTACCCACTGCACCTGTGCGAAAACACTCCTACCATGTGGCTTCAATTCTACACATCTACAAGAACACCTTCATTGTTATGTATTCAAGCACCCGGGCACCTAGTTATCAAGTCACTTTTATGTCACAGGTCAAGAAATGTGTTGAGTTTCAGAAAAGTTCAGCGATTTATGCCATTAACTGAGAGGAAAAATAACTATGAGGAGCAAAGGGCTTTGCATTTTTCAATCTGTAGTCACCGTTCTAAAGAAAGAGCATGGCCTTTAGAACTGTGAAATAACTTTGTCCTTCATAAAGAGTCGCATTGTGTCCATGTATCACAAAATAACATGCCCTGTGCATTGGAGTACAAACAAGAATCTCCCAAACTCTTTGTAAAATGTACATGCTGTTAAATCTATTTTGCAAAAATGTAAGACATGATATATAATAAGGCCCTAAGCAAAGCACTTACTAATCTATTGAATATTACTATTTTTCCCTTTCCCACCTCAAAATGTTTCTTGTCTGACCTGGACTCCCAAGAAAGTAACTAGTTTCAACGCATATATATATTAACAAGAGCTAAATACTGACTAGATGATAGAAGGTCTGTTTGTGATCTGAATGTTATTTACTATTTGAGCAAACTTGAGCAAAAAATTTAACTTTTCTTTTTTTATTTCCTTCTCTATTAAAAGCAGATAATACATATGTCCCAATAAAATCTCAAAATTGTTTGTGAGAAAAAAATGTGGTGATATTTATGAAGGTTTTTGTGTAACATTCGTTCTCACGAATCATTCACAATTATTCTGCTTTGAGAAACACTTAGCAATGATAGATATGAGAACTGAATAATTTTTGCCTGTTTACTCAGGCTCCCTTTTGCCTTGTTTTTCTTTTTTTTTTTTTCTTTTTGAAATATTTGAAAACAGTCCTTGTTTATATCAACAAAGTTCTGCATTACAGACAGTGGTATGTAATCTGTTGTGATCACCCCACGTGGCAGCTTTGTAGGCACAGGGGGGGACACTGGCCTCTTCCCCAGAGCCCTGGAGTCAAGCTAGTGGACAGAAACTGAGGAACTGAAAGAGGACCGGAAGCAGGCTTTCCTTTACCCTGTGCCCCATAGTGGAGCATAAATTATCTTCCCAAACACAAAAGGAATCACTGAGATGATTAAACCTGGAAGAGTCACTCCACAATCCTGTTTTTTTTTTTTTTTTTCTGTTTAGAAAAGAAAGAAAATCGCTATCCACAACAGTAAGAAAAATTGTATACTATTTTTTTTTAATTAACTAGACCAAATTTGATAAATTTTACACTTGGTATAAAGAAGGACTGCTTTCGAATTTTTAAACTATTCAAACTGAAGTCACAGAGTGGAGGACATTATCACATTTATATCTCTACCAGGTGACATGCACTCTGAAGAGGGTTTTACATGAGGTAATCATTTTAGATTTAGACGTAACGAAACTAAGCTCAGGAAGTTCTGAAACTTGCTGATGGTCACATAGTAGGTAAATAGCTGGCAGATTTCAACTCACATATGTCTGATGCAACAGACACCAACTTAGCAGAAAGGTAAATGACTAAATATGAAATAAACCTAAAATAAAACACAATCCAGTCAACATTATGAAGACTTTCACCAAACATATGTCGCATTGTATTTTTTATGAAGAAAGCAAAAATTCTATAAGGTATTCAAGGTGACCAGAATGAAAATGATATGTAAATATCATATGTAAAATAAAGTACAGGTATTCAGTTTCCTTAAGCTCAGAAATTTTCAATGTTTCCTCATTACTTGGAAATATTTCTAATTTCTCTGTCCTACACATATAATACATGGTCCCAAACAGTATTCTAATAATTAGTTTAACTATAAAAAAGTGAACCTAGCATAGGTTTTAGAAGTATATTTTAAAATATTTTTTAAAAATTTGTTTTATGATAGTAATTTAAAGTAAACTACTTGAAAAAAATTTAATATAGGACTAAAAAACCAGGACAAAGGGGCATAATACAATTAGAAGTTTACCCAAATTTAAGTGAATGAATCAGTGGCCATTTGAAAATTATTTAACACTCAAATATATGATAAAAATTATTCTGTTTTTAAAGTGCTGTCAGCATAAAGAGAGAGCTCAAATGATGATTTGTGCTATTTCAAAAAATATTTGTATCCATTGAGAAAGAAAACTGAGGTAACGCTAAATTAAAATTATTATTTTGATATTTCTGCTGACAATTCTGAACTTGATATTATCTATCTCTTTGATTATGTGACATAATCTCTCTGATGTACATGACAATTGAAGTGATATCCTTAGAACTGCCCAGACTGAGGTACTATTCAGTTTTTGTTGAATTCTTACTTCTCTTTCAGCACTTAAATCACTCTGACAGATCACCTAAACAGAAAAGATATGTATTTGCTAGGATTTTGACCAACCATGAATCCATGGTCTGCTAAAGTGACTATACAGTGAAATACTCACATAAAATAGGAGTTAAGAGGCATGTAATGAAATTTCTAAAGTTAGCCAACTTGCTATCTATGTATAAGATTGTAAGGATTGGTCTGACCAACTACAGAACAGACCAAGGCATGAGGAAGTGTGTCAGTCAAGCTAATTGATGTACTTGATCTCACATTCCATTCAGGAACTTGAAAACTCAACACTTTATAAAAATTGTATTATGATATTTGTTTGGGATATTAAGAGTTTTTTTCTTAATGCTCCAATCGTTACTATTACCTTTAAAACTTTAAACTTTGGCCAGGTGCGGTGGCTCAAGCCTGTAATCCTAGCACTCTGGGAGGCCGAGGCGGGAGGATTGCTCAAGGTCAGGAGTTCGAGACCAGCATGAACAAGAGCGAGACCCTATCTCTACTAAAAATAGAAAGAAACTAATTGGCCAACTAAAAATATGTACAAAAAATTAGCCAGGCATGGTGGCGCATGCCTGTAGTCCCAGCTACTCGGGAGGCTGAGGCAGGAGGATCACTTGAGCCCAGGAGTTTGAGGTTGCTGTGAGCTAGGCTGACACTACAGCACTCTAGCCCAGACAACAGAGTGAGACTCTGTCTCAGAAAAAAAAAAACAAAAAAAAAAACCTTAAACTTTAAAATTTGTTTTGTGTTCTCCTTTTCCATTTTTTGGTTTCCAACAGTGTATCAAAGAGTTGAAATGCACTATATGCATTCCTTATCATCCTTTCTACTCAAGGTCATAGTCTGAAAAGCTTCTATCGTGATGATTTTTTTTTTAAGAGACAGAGTCTTTCACTATGTTGCCTAAGCTGGTCTCAAACTCCTGGGCTCAAGCAATCCTCCGCCCTCATCCTCCCAAGTAGCTGGGACTACAGGTACACACCTCCATGCCCAGTGGAAAAGTAAGTCTTTATATAACAAATATAAATACAATTTGAGGATATTTTAATTAAAAGTGGTAGTCTTACTATTATTCCTCAGGCTATTTTTGTATAATATCATTATTTTGGTACTTACTATAGCAAAAAAAACAGTGGGTGATAAAAGCTCCAGAAATTGCAATTTATTTATTTTAAAATATTAAGGGGGTACAAATGTTTTAGGATACACAGATCATTTTTGCAATGCTTGAGTCCTGGCTATAGGTGTGCCCGTTACCCAAATAGTGTTCATTGTACCCATTAGGTTGGTTTATTCCCTTGCCCTCCTCCCCCTTGGTTGTTTTCACCGAGTTTTACTTCCCTCTGTGCACTTGTGTGCCCATTGGTTAGTTCCAACTTAATAGTGAGTACATGTTTTTCATAAGTGTTTGCTTTTTACTTCATTTGGGAGAATGGTCTCCAGCTCCATCCAGATTGTTGTAAAAGGTAGCAATTCATTTTTTTTTCATGGCTGAGTGATACTCGGTAGTGTACGTATACCACATTTTATTAATCCACTCATTAATTGATGGGCACTTGGGTTGATTCCACATCTTTGCAATTGTGAATTATGCTGCAATAAAAACATTTGAGTGCAGATGTCTTTTTTATAAAATGACTTCTTTGCAATTATGTGCCTTAGGAATAATGACAATGTTCCAATCAGCAGTCTTATTAACATTTTTTCATACCAGTGTGGTTAAATACTTCTAGCACATTTCTCTAATTTCTACCTTGATATCTATTGCTTTATTTTTAACTGTGAACATAATATATAAGATATCCCTCATTAATAACCCTAGGGAAAAATACAGTATAGTTTCATAAATTTTAGGTAATCTACAATTAAGAGATTGAAGCACATTCCCTTGGTAAATATAGATATCTATGTGACCATGTAAATCTCATAAGTCCATGTGCAAAACTTCATGTAAATATAAGATTTACCTTTGTCTAGGAAAGACAGTCCACAAAATATCTCAGCCTTCCTATGCAAATGCCTGTTGTACATAAAATCAGTGTAATATGTGCATTAAAATTGCTTTATTTTATTAAATTATTAGATTATGATTGTTTTATGTATATAAATATCTGCTAATTCATGGAAATAGCTAGATTAACAAAAGATTAATTATTTGTAAAAATTGTTTTTTCTTTTAGAGGATAAAAATTATACCTAAAAATTGAATTTAAGCTAAGCCTATTGCATTTACTGTATTTTTAAAATACTATTAATAGTAAAATATAACCATTAAATAGAAATCTATTGTGGTATAATCAGACCACTCAAAAATTCTTTTTCACATAGATGGTTCTAACCATGATAATGCCAAAATACATTGTTAACATTTCTGTATTACACTAGACACTCTAAAAGTGCAGAGTACTTAAAGTTTATTTATAAAGCCCTATGGCAAGAGTGAAAATAAAATAAATTCTTTTGATATGAAAGAAAAACATAAGGTTACAAATAGCATTAGGTGATGACCGGTATACACTTGAATATGTCCAGGGAGAAAACAGCTACATCTTCCCCTAATAGACTGTAAAAGGCTCATTTTAAGAAAGAAAAAAAATGGGGCATTTCAGAGAACATCTATTCACTATGCTCTTGTGAATGAAAGTTATGAATATAAAATGGGGAGATAGTTTCTGGGCTTTCTGCAGATAAGATATCTGCATATGAATACTCTTTGTTTCAATAATTCCTGTAAGGCTTTACATTTATGATGTAATGCTACAAAAGAGTCCTTATTCTGGCTTTATATATAACTATATACAAATGTATTCCACAAGATGCTATGTTAATCCAAAATTGAACATCTTTGCTCTGTTCTTAGCTCTGAAAAGCTGGTGGGTGATCCTAAATCACAATCACAACCTTCTAGCTGTAGCAGAAACAGTTTATTTGTATTAATGCCATGTAGTTCAATATGATTTGTTTTCTGAGATATCCAAAAACACAAAGGAAGTTATATTGCTTGACTACTAAATATGGATTTTCTGTTCTTTCTTTTCCTGCAAGACAACTTTTAAAAATAGGATCGTTTAAAGAAAGGCAGTGACACAAAGAGCTAAAAATGCTTAGAGGAGAGTTACTAGGCATTTATCCCTTACTAAATGGATTTCTCCCACTAAGATCACTGGCAATGTTATTTTGAACCATATTTCCATATGTATTCTATATAAAATTTGATGCACATAAATTTGCCTTAAAAAATTAAACATTGAAAATTGTCAGTGGAGAAAAAAGTTCTAAAGATAATTTCATTTTTTTTTCTTGGTAGAGTTTGTATACACCAACCAAACAAGAAGCTAAGATTTTAATCCTACACAATAATGAAAAATAGATTATATAATATCAAATAGCAGTGCTTTACTAAATAATGGTATTTCATATGTAACTTTGCTTAGCATTAACTTTTGTTAGATGAGTTGCTTTTTTATTAACAGAACCACAGCATAGCATTGATAAAAAGATTTTTTCTTTATAAGATTTCACGTCAAAATTAAATTAAATGCACATCCTCATTTAATTTGGAAAATTTATTTTAAAATGTTTAAAAATATATTTAATTAGAAATTGTTAGATCATAATATATTAGAGATCTGCAGGTAAATTTAAAAAGAAATAATAACTATTTAATATATACTTATTAAATAAATCAATGGAGATTTTATAGTTTGGATTTATAAGAATATAGCCATCAATATCTTAAAATGAATGACCCATGATTGTTAGAACAACAGTGTATATATAAAATTACAAACACTAAACAAGTTAATACCCCAACATAACAGTTACAGTAGGACTATATGAAAAAATGAGACATCTGGACCCAATATTGGTGTCCAAAGACAATTTATGACAGTAAAATAAAGGAAATAAAAGTATTATCTCCTAATCTCCCACTATTAGAGCCTTAGTCACCCTTTCTCATAAAATGTTTCCATTATAATGAAATGCTTCATAATACAGGAATATTGCAAACAAACTTCAACTAGTATTCACTAAACACAAGGCAATAATTTTTAATTGCTTTTGATCTTGACCAGATGTAACAGATAACCTCCAGGTAAAGAGCTCTTTGATCTATTAATACTTTTGAGATGTCCCCAAGCTTCCCTAAACAGAAACAACATTAAGAGGTTTAGATTTGTTTTCTCAAAGTATTTTAAAACATAAACATTATACAATGTTTATGTTTTAAACATTGGATATTTTTAAAATAGATATTAATTTTGGTAAAATTAATATCTATTTCAACAGATTTTTTTCTTTCTTTTTTTGTAGATGGTGGCTGCAATCAAATTTCTTAAGTTAAAATCCTGCCTGCGTCACTAAGGTGAACAAGTTATTATATTTAACTTCTTAGTGCCTGAATTTTCTCTTTAGTTATTTGGGGAGGATAATAATAGAACATGCCCCTATGATTTATATAAGGATTAAATGAGGTAAGGCATGGAGAACATCAGGAAAGCACTTGGCATATAGTAACTACTTAATTTTTTTGAAACTATTAATAGATAATCTTGACTTTTTCTTCTGAATGTTAGATGGTGTCTCATTTTTTCTTTGCACACTAATTGAACAATATATCCTGCCTTCACTGGTAAGCATTGCAACTATTATCATGGTAATTAAAGTCAATTCTAACATGCTTTTTTCTGCAACTACATTTGAAAAGGTCTCTGTGTTGTTATCTAATGGAATATATGGAAAAATACTGCTGGCATGTAATAAGCTGTCAAGAATTTAATAAATTTTAATTCAATAGCTGAGTTGCATTTTAAGAGAATTAGCTTACTGTGCTCCAATGTGACATTTTTTCCTGAGAAATAATAATTACTTTTGGTGAGATCCACTTCTAGCATAGCTTTAAATTCCTAGTTTTAAGTATACTTTATATATGTGAACAAGCCACACTTGACTAAATAATGTTAGTTTTAAATTAAAAGGGACCTAATTTCTTCCCCATAATCAATATTAACATGTAAAAAATTGTGCTTGTTTACAAATTAGAGCCCACACCAAAAACACTAGCAACTATAATAACAACAAAAAATATACTGTCGCCTTGATAATAACTACCATATTTTGGAAAATAATTTTTTCCCTCAAATTCTTATGCTGGCTTCCAATGGAGAGATGATAATGAGAGTCTTAGCATTAAAAAATATATATTTCCCCAGCACTTTGGAAGGCCAAGGTGGGAAGATCACTTGAGACCAGAAGTTGGAGACCAGCCAGCCTGTGCAACAGAACAAGATCCCATCTTTACAAAAAATTAAATTAAAAAAAACTAGTTGGGTGTGGTGGTGTACACCTATAGACCCAGCTACTCAGTAGGCTGAGACAGGAGGATTGCTTGAGCCCAGGAGTTTGAGGTTGCAGTGAGCTATGATGGCACCACTGCACTCTAGCCCAGGCAACAGAGTGAGACCCTTACCTCAAAAAAACAAAACAAACACACACAAAAAAATCAACCCTATTTCTTGGTTATGTCCATTCTGAAGTGCAAACCTATAATTCTTTTGAATAGATTTAACCTGATGGGATTTTTTGATGGGTATTACTACCAACATAGGTACTATTAATCATGAAATGGTGGGTGGGCAGGGTGGCTCATGCCTGTAATCCTAGCACTTTGGGAAGCCGAGGCAGGAAGATCCCTTGAGGCCAGGAGTTCGAGACAAGCCTGAGCAAGAACAAGACCTCATCACTACAAAAAAATAGAAAAGTTAGTCGGTCATAGTGGCACGTGCCTATAGTCACAGCTACTTAGGAGACTGAGGCAGGAGGATCACTTGAGCTCAGGAGTTTGAGGTTGCAGTGAGCTATGATGAAACCACTGCACTCTAGCCAGGGTGACAGAGCAAGATCCTGTCATACAAAAAAAAAAAAAAAAAGAAGAAGAAGAAAAGAAAAGAAAAGCCATTTCATTAAGTTTTTATTAATATTAATGAAAACATTATTTTATCAAGATCATCAAGTGTCCCTAAAAATAATTTTTAAAAGTCAGCTAATGAATAGCTTTATACTACCCCTCATCACTATTTCTCTCCATTTTCTTTTCAAGTATTCAACTACCGCCCTTTGTTTAACAGAAGATGAGATACTGCTTTTTATTAATTTTCATTGCATAGCTCATAATATATTATGAATGCAAATTATAAATGCATATAAAACAATTATATATTTACGTGTATATAAGCATGTGTATGTATATATACGTATATATGAGATGGAATTATAGTTATAAAATCAAATATTGGTTCTAGTTTCTCAATCTTAATATTTTACATATTTGTGTATTTAGTACCATATAAGGAAGAGAGTAAAACAAAAATAAGAACAAACAAACTGGGAATACTAAGTAAATGTAACACAGGTACAAGTTAAAATGCTGTGACAACATCCCTCCAATGAAATTTTTTTATCTTTTCTGTCATGAATAATCTCTTCTATCTGTGAAATCCTGTACAAATTGCATATTTCATAAAGAAATTTCCACAGTCTGCCTTATATTACCAGTTTAAATATTTCCCTCTCAACTAAAAGCTCCCTAATTGTAAGTAGTTATTTATTTTCACATCTTTCATGACCTACAGACCTCAATTATTTATAGAAAATATCTAAATGTAGCAGGTTATATCATTTCCAGGCTTTGCTAAACTTCTATTGGTTCAAATTATGTTTTATAGCCCCTTACAACATAAAAAATTGCTTGGGCCTGATCACCAAATTAGACATATTATAATGTATTTTACGCCCGTGTCTCTCAATACTGGAGCTCTTCATCATCTTAAGTTCTCTATTCATTGTCTCCAATATTGCCTATGTCAATTTCTTCTCATTTATATATTCATTGTTTCCCCATTATGAAATCTGTTTCTACAGTGCTCTCTGGAGTGCAGAACCTCGCAAGTGTGTACAGCATCAGGTTGCTTACTGAGCTATGCTAAATTGCATTTTGCTCCCAGTGGATGGATTTATTCAAACTTTTTTGGAAATTTGTTTTTTGGGAGGAATAGCTCTGAATAGGATTTTTAGAAATGGAAGGAAACTTAGTGATGCTTATTCCAGTTTTCTCATAATATAGAGGAGAAAAATTTCAATCCTGAATGAGCGACTTGGCTTACCTGAGGTTATTAGTGACAGAAGTGAGAACAGAAATTAGATTTCCTGGCTCCCTCTGCAATGCTCCCTGACACTTTTTCTTTTCCCAATGGACACTTACTGTAGAAGATAGGTATCTGATTTAAACAGAATTATCATTAAATAGCCCCTCTTCTTTGGGGTCCATTTTCTGACTGCCAGGTTGCTACCTCAGTAGGTTGCAAACCAAAAACTGTATGAAGACATTTAATTATTAATACAACAAAAACATATTGAACACCAATTATGTGCCAGACACTATTCTAGCTGCTCAGTATATTTTAGTGAAAAAAAAAGTGACTAAAAAAAATTCTTGTCATCTTCAAGCTTATATTCTAGTTAGGGGAGAAAGAAAATAAACAATCAACATTAGAGAGAGAGAGAGAGAAACAGAGAGAATCATTCATAATATTGGCAAGAGATGTTTTTCAAGAAGATAAAATAAGAGCTGGACAAATGTAGAGGTGAGAGGGGAGTAATTTTTCAGTAATGGGGTCAGGTTAAGCCTCACTGAGAAGCTGAGATTTGAGCAGGTTTGAAGCAGTTGTGGGAGTTAACCATGCCAAAATCAGAGGAATAGCATTGCAGGCAAAGGAGACAGTGCAAAGGCCCCAAGGCAGAAGACTATATGGAAGGTTTAAGGCAGAGTTAAGGTAGCCAACGTGGCTAGAGAGAAGTGGGAAAGAGAATAGCAGAAAATGAGGTCAAAACACTAACAAGACCTCTATTAAATCTTGTTGCACTGAAAGCCCTTACCCATATGTAGCCGCTGAGCACTCAAAATGTGACTAATGCAACTGAGGAATTCAATTTTTAATTGTACATTGTGTTTGATTAATTTAAATATTAAAACTGAAACACTTTTGCCAATGTGGATGCACATATTACACAGCAATTTTTGGTAGTCACTTCAGTTATTGAAAAAATTTTAAGTATGTTTGAAACATTGGTTTTGTGAATCTTATTCAACTGTAAATTTTTTAAGACTTAAATATGAATCAAGTATCCCCGAATACAATTTTGCATCCAAATTGAGAAGTGCTGTGTGAAATACCTGCTGGAATTCAAAGGTGAGTATGAAAAAAATAATTTTCATTATTGATTGTGTATTGAGATGATAATATATTAGATATATTAGTTTAAATTAAATACATAATTAAGCATAATTTCATGTTTCTTTTTACCTATATTAATGTGACTACTAGAAAATGTGCTATCACATATGTCTTTCATCATATTTCTAGTAAAGTACTACAGGGCATGATAAGAAAACTATCTTTTGCTCTGAATGACATGGGGATTTATTGGAAGGTTTTCAGAAAAAGAATAATATGAGCTATGTTTTGGTTCTGTTTTTTTCAATAAATTATTTTCAATAGCTGTCATTTATATCTTTCACATAAATTAATATTTAGATAGATTCATATTTTATGTACATTGCAGCATAAATAATGCATACTTTGGTTACTTAGAGAAGTGCCTTTTATTTCTTTTAAATTTTATTGCTTAGAGTTTTTATATTCATCTGAACAATACAGAGGAAGATAGACCACATAAAGGCTGTTTATTATCCCATTGTAACTGTCCTTAAAACTGCACAAACTAGTAAGTTGTGTTCACTATCTCCAGAAACAAAATTCAAAGCATCTTCAGGTCTCTATGCTAATTCCTAAGTATTCCATCAAATAAGTGCCCATACATTTTGTTTTTGCAATCCATTTGTCAGAGAAAGTAATTTGGACACATTGCCATCACCATCTTAAATGTTCCCTACACTAGAGTCACATTGCACTTAAGAAGGAAGATAGAGTCAAAATAAAGTCTAAAAATAGAAAATAATTATTTACTGTTTAACCTAACGAAAGGGAAGGGCTTAAGCTTAATATTATCTATACAAATAGAATACTTATCAATGTCAAGGTTTCAATGTCCCGCAATGATTCAATAAGAAACAAGCAAAATTAATCCCAAATAATCACATTCCGGAAATAAAAACTCTCTGTATTTATAAAGCAATCATTCTTATCAGATTTTTTTTAATTTTATTTTTTTTTATTTCAGCATATTACGGGGATACAATGTTTAGGTTACACATACTGCCTTTGCCCCACCCGAATCAGAACTTCAAGCGTGTCCATCTCCCAGATGGTGCACATCGCACCCATTATGTGTGAATATACCCATCCCCTCCGCCCCCCTCCTACCTGCCCGACAGCCCTTGAATGTTACTAGTATATGTGTGTGCACTTAAGTGTTGACCAGTTAAGTCAGTTAATAGCAATTTAATGGTGAGTAAATATGGTGCTTGGTTTTCCATTCTTGTGATATACTTCACTTAGTAGAATGGGCCTCAGCTCTATCCAGGTTAATACAAGAGGTGCTAGATCACCACTGTTTTTTGTGCCTGAGTACAACTACATGGTATACATATACCACATTTTATTAATCCACTCATGTATTGATGGGCACT
>CAUYRT010023780.1:0-27909 GCA_963574885.1 Lepilemur ruficaudatus
TTCCACCGGTTTACCACCTGGTCAGCGGGTCTGCGGTCAGGTGCCGTCACCTCCGGCTGCTGTGGCTCAGGTGGGCACTCATGGTGATGCCTGGTCCCGAGGGAAGAGGGGACACCACAGTGTGGCAGGGTAATAGCCCGGCTGAGGATGGCAGAGAAGCCAGAGACTGAAATCCCATCATACACACACTCTGGGTGCCTACGGTGGGGTGGGGCTGGGGCTGGGGGGGGCCTTCAGATCCCTGACACCTGCTGGGAGTGGACCGCGCCATCGGGGTCCCAAGGGGTGACATTAACCAGGAGACGGAGCCACGTTGCCACCGACTCCCCGACCTCCCGGCGACCGCCGAGCACCCCGCACAAACAGCCGCGCAGGAGTCCTCCATAAATTCCGTTCAACAGGCTCTTAACAATGAAATACCCTGCTATTAGCTGAGACAGCCACTTACTCAAAACAAATACTGTTCTCGAGTTTAGCTGCGCCGCATTCTCTGTGCTCATCAGTTCCTGGCCTGGGCACTTCAATCTCCCTATTTATGAGACGGTAATGGAATTCTGTTTACCGGCGGCGCGGCTCTGATAAGTCTGCATTCCAACTTCGCCCCCGGCGATCCGCTCCTGCCCATCCCGCGTCCCGGTTCGCAGACGGATGAATCACTGCCCAGATAGCGACGCAGCCTCTACCCACACGTTAGCCTCAGAGCCAGTGTCCGCGCGACTTTAAAATGTTTCGTTCCGACGCAGCACAGGGGCTTGGGACGCAGATGCAGATGCTGGTCCCGATTATCATAATTCCGGTCCCAGAAGCTGCAGGTGTCGCTGCCTCTCAGGTGGAGAGGGGACCCCGGGGCTCCTGGCTTTCCAGCAGGCTTTGCTGGGGCCGCCTCGCTCCCCGAGGCAGGACCCGCCACAGAGGCACGTTTCCCCTGGTGACCCTGCCCAAGGGCACAGTTCTTCACTCAACAAATGCGTCTGGGCGCCGGCCACGTGCCAGACTCTTGGTGGAGTACAGGATCACCAGGACCCCGTCCCCGTCCTGGGGGGCGAACGTCCTCATGAAAGACAGCCTAGACGTGTTCCCTCATCCTCATAATTAACTGCAGAAAGACGGCCGACTTGAGGCCGCGCCAGAGTCCAAGTTCATGCCCAGGCAAAGCTCATGCCTCCGTTTGGGACAATTCAAGCAAGATGAGCAGGAAAACGTCAGCACCTTCTCCTGCAGAGCCAATCCCCCTCTCGGCCGCCAGAAACCCGCCGAGGCCATTCGGCAGACACAATCTTTTCACCGCTTGGCCGTGGGGTTGGTTTCCTGACTCCCCGACCACCGTGTTGGTGGAGGGTGCTCAGCCCGGGCCTCCCATCTTTTCTTCCCACCAATTCCATGACCCCTGACCCCCGGGGTCAACCCACCCCTGCCTCTGTCCTGCAGGAGGGTCCCTGGCCATGAGATTGTCCTCACCCCTCTGGACACCCCCAACTTGTATCTGCCCCAAGACGGTGCAGTCAAGGGTGAAGGTTACGGGAGCTACTTGCCAAGAGGACGCTTTTCAGCACTCGGGGGACACGGCTGGCCCCAGACAGAGGCACAGTCGGGCGCAGGGCGCCTCGCTCAAGTGTGGTTTATCTCTGCTTGCCCTTCGCTCCTCTCCAGCCGGAGACACTGGGGCCGAGGATCAAAGGCTGCGGGATGGGGCCGGACACTGCTTTGATTCCCAGGGGCTAAAAATGAACAGGTTTGGAAAGGCGGCGCGCCCGCCTGCGGCGTTAATGCCCCCCTCGCTCCTCTCGCTCGGGGTAATAAGGCGGGTGTTGAGTAACAGGGCGCGAGGCTGGGCCCCAGCGGATTCCCCCTGCAACGCCAGAGGACAAAACAACTCAACATGCTCCCCGCCAATACATGTATCAGGGCTCAAGGTCACTAGCGCGACCTTGAAGGGAGCATCCTGCTAAGGCCTCTTAAGCCCAGAGACTTTGGCCTCCGGGCCAACCTTGCCGAAGTGATCGCGCCCCTCCATGCGGGCTGCCGCACCGCGTCCAGCACAGACAAGACAGAGAAGCACCGTGGAGGTGCCGAGCGCTGGCCAGGCCTCGAAGGAGCCCCTGGGGAAAGGCGCCTGCCAGTGTGGGGGAGGCGGGACCAGCAGGGGCGCTGGCAGCTTCAGGTTGGTCCCAGGCACAGAGATGCTATTACCCTCTGCAGAGAAGAACTCTGGGGAAGAGGAGTTGGAACCAGGCTCATCTCATGCCCAGCACATCGGCTGTGGCTCTCAGCCTGGGCTCAGGCTCTCCCGGGGGCGTCGACGCAGAGCGCCCCCACCTCGCTGCTGGGACTCAGGGTCCACAAGGCTGTGCTGAGAACCACCCTGGCCTAACAAGGGCACCGTCAGCATTTTGGCCTCATTTAAATAGGGTCTCACGCGACTGACAACAGGCAACCGCGGCCTGGAGAGGCCCGTGCATGAGGAGGTGGGGTGGCGGCTGGCGGGACCTGGGTGGCCCCGGGGCTGGCCCTCGGGGTTGGTGGGTTGCAGGTGGCCACAGGGCTGGCCCTCGGGTGCTCCAGGTGCAGGAACGATAAGAAAAGAGGGTGGTGTCTACTGGGCCCCTTCCGAAGGTCAGGCGCCTTCCCCACACCCCCTTCCACCTGCAAAGGAGCCCTGGTACAGAGGAAAGAACCAAGTCTCCTGCAGGTGGGGCCCCCGAGGGCCAGGTGGGTGACGCCTCGGTCTCTGCAGGGCTCCTCGCGCCTGATTCCCAGCCTGACTCCCACCCGGCGGGTCTCCACTTGCCGATGCTGAGCTGCTGCCCCCCCAGCTGAGTGGGCCCCTCCCTGCCCACAGCTCCTGGCCCACACTCTGCCTCGCGACCTAATTATGGAGAGAACGCTGCTAGTATTTCGAGGGCCCCTGGCAGCTGCCGAGGTTGGGGCTGCCCGGGTGTTCCGCACCTCTCCTCGCAGCCCAGGATGGGGCGGCCTCTCCCAGGCCCTTAAGTCAGGAGGCCACGCCGGCCCTGTCGCTCCACAAGACGGTTAATGAGGCCCCGATGAGTGACGAGTGTGGATTTCTGCACCACTAATTTCCGTAACTATCACTCTCTGAAAGACAGCCGGGGTCCTCGCCGCGCCCGGCCCTCCCGAACAGAGCTGCATTATGCGGCCAAGTTCAGGTTGGCGTATCCCATTTCAGGGATCTAATAGGATCCTGCCTCGGGACGCTTTGCAACATTTTTCGATCCACGGCCCCCCGTCTTGAGTTTCCTCCTCTCCCTGTGTCCCCCGGGAGCCCGACTCTGTTGCTGGGGGGCGGGTGTCGTGTTCCCTTCAGCGCTGCGCAGACTGAGCCCCCCGCCACGGGTGGGGAGGTGCGGGAGCCACAGGCCTTCTTGAGTGATGGTCACCCCAGGGCTGTCCAGTGCTCCCCTCTGTCCCCAGCGGGGAGGAACCGGCCAGACTCGGGCTGCTTTGGGCTCAGAAATGGCACCGAGCATAGGGTGGGGACCCAGGAGCAAACCACCCTCGGGAGCCCTGGGTTCCGGCCACCCACCTCTCCGTGCCTGGGTCTCCCTGTCTGTAAAACAGGGGCACCGGGTGCCGCTTCCTCGTGGGCGGCGTGAGGATGAAAGGCGCTAACACGTGGAGGGGCCTCAGAGCCCTGTCGGCCGGCGGGCACGGCCCATTCATTCATTCATTGCCTCCCATTTTCTGCTTCGAATGCCTGGAAATGGCCCTGAGGGCAGCCCCTGCACCGGCTCGGGCCTGGGGATGTCAGGGGGCTGCCTTGGGGTGCACCGCAGCGGGATGACACGCCCCGTGTGTCGGGGAAAGGCCCCGCCAGCGAGCAAACTGCCAGAATCAGACGCGGTTCTGCGGGGAGAGCAGAGCAGCAAGCGCGGCCCAGGCAGCCGCGCCCCGCCCAGCCCACACCTGCCCCTCCCGCCGTCAGAAACAGGGTCCCCAGCCTTCCTCCCACCTCCTGCCCGGGAACTGCGTAGACATGATGAGCACAGTGGCCGCGCAGGTCCACGGCCGGCCCGGTGTCCCCCGGACACCTCCGTGCTGTCCCCCGGACACCTCCATGCTGTCCCACCCTGAGGCCATTGCCCTCTTGGTGCCGTCCCCCGGAAGGCCTGTCCTCCCTCCTGCTGACATGCCCGCCTGCTCCGGCCAGGCCGTAGGCACTGAGACCAGGCTTCCTTCACACGAGCCCCGGCGTGGCGCGGGCATCGGTGCGAGGAGGGAGGGGTGAGTCCAGGCAGCACTGAAAAAAGACCACGGGAGGATCGCACGGATCAAGGCCATGGGTGGAATCCGCCATAGCAGGCACCTGTGAATTTATCAACAGGCATCGATCGGCCCTTGAAGGGGCTACACTGGGACTCTGGGTAGGCGTTGGGACGTCGAGGAGCTCGCAAACCCATAGACCCCCCCGCTGACCACCCCTTGACACAGCACCCACCCAGGGAGCAGTGTCTTTGATGCTACCTCTGGGGGCCTCATTCCCAGCCCTGCCCCTCCCACCTTGTGCCCTGTCCAGGGAGATGACCCTCCACCTGGGGCTTTTCCCACCTGAGCCCTGCAGCAAGGGCCACGCAACAGGTGCAGGAGGAAAAGGCAGGGCTTACCCCGGGACCCCAGACACAGCACCGGGCTCCTCGGCAGGGGCTGACGGGTGACCAGGCAGCAGGCCAGCTGGACTCCCCTGCCCCAAGGCCCTGCAGGGAGGCACTGAGCTCCCAGGGACATAATGCCAGCCCCCCAGCTCCACCCCCTGAAGCCTCTGAAATCCAAATGTCCTGGGCGTTGGCCAAATGCAGGAAGAGAGGGCCCCAGAGAGGTCAGCATGTCCCCCTGTGGCACCAGCTGAGGAGGTGTATCCTGGACCCTGCATGCTGACCTTGGCCCCTGCTCCTCCCCTGCAGAGAGGTGGAGGGCCCCAGCCACCCTCTGACCTTTGCTTGGCCCCTGAAAGGAGAGGTTGCCCCTCCTGCCTCTAGGCCTTGGGGTCTCTCTCGTCTACATCTTGCAGGTTCCAGTCATTAAAACCCTTGCACTCACAGCCATGGCCCTGCTATGACCACCCATGAGCACAGGGTATCGGCACCCACCTTGGGCCAGAGCTGAGCTGGGGGTCGCAGGTGCCATGACACCCAGCCCCAGGCTTGGGGCCTGTGACCCAGCACAGACCCTGGGCTTCAGATACAGCAGACTGGTGGTCCCCGATGAGTGGGCTTTCCCTGCCAGCTGGGATCACAGGGCCCCCGGGGACACCTTCGTTTGGATGCCAGTGCAGAGCAGGAGGGGTCCCAGTTGGCGGGCCTGTCCTGAGCTCTTGTCCACACAGGATGTCAGGGTCCTGCTCACAGCTGACCCCCAGGTGCTGGGCCTTGGGGTGTGAGATCAGGGGCCAGCCCTCATGGCCACAAACCCACAGAGCTGGAGCAATTGTCATGTTTCCTTGAGGTGAAGCCTGGCCAGTTCCTTGGGAGACTCTGTTTGTCACAGGCTACGTGGACAGGGTCTGACGCTGGGGCAGCCAGCTGGGCCCTGGATCCGAAGGCATCTTCTCTGTGCCCGGAGCTGGGTCAGGGACCCCGGTGCAGGGGCTCTGCTGCGGGACGGTGTCAGCCTCGGTTTCCTCCTCTGTGGTATCCGAGCCGGGCAGCCCTCCCCTCTGTGCCTCTGTTTCCCCTCTCTGCAGAGCCAGGAGCACAGGCCTCCTGGGAGTTAAGTGCCTGTGCACTAGGGCCATCAGTATGGGGACAGTCACTAGTGTCGTTACTGGCATCCTTAGCTCGGAGGAACCGGGCTTCGGGAGGGGTGAGTAAGCTCTGGAGACCCCCAGGTCCTCGCTGTGGATGCCGCAGGCAAGCCCAGGGTCCCAGAGTGCCAGTCCCCTTGGGTGGGCCCATGCCCTCTGCCCTCTGCCCTCTGCCCTCCTAGCTGCTTCTGGGCTTGTCCCGTTCAGGAGCCTGAGGGCTCAGCTAGGCCCCGGCTGGGGAGAAGGTGCCACCAGGAAGAGAGAAAAGTGGACATTTTGCTGTCTCCAAAGGGGACCCTGAGTGGAACATTCAGGAAGGCTCTTGTGTCACCTGCCCGGGGCTCTTCCTGGGGCCCACAGGGCGGGGTGGGGTCGTGCTCCCTGCAGGGTTACCTGCAGCTGCGTCCCCCTCAACGCACAAACACCGACCACTTTATCAACATGTGCTTCCCATAACCACGCGGCTCGCGGTGTCGGTATCAACTTGATTCAATTACGGGGAGCACAGGGAGGGGACATTCCCTCCAGGGGACGCAAACGCTCCGGCGCCCGCGGAGGAGAGGGAGCGGGCGGAGAGGCTTGGCGGAGAATGCTGACTCCATTCCTTGCAAACTCCTGTAATTGACTTTTTAAAAAATGGCATTAGCATTTAAATGGTCCCATAGTTATGGGGGTGAAGGTTCAGCACAATATGATCAATTTATTGAGCTCTTCAAATGTTCTTTTGATATTTATTTTTCTTTGTGTCATGCCGCAGGGGCTTTCTTGTCGGCAGAGCAGGGATCTTTGATTAGGCTTCTCGGTCGGCGCAGGGAAAACCGTGAAGCCCACCTGCCACAGGGTCCGAGAACCTCCTCTCTGTGGAAGTTTGCCAGCCGGTGGCCATGGCGGCCAGCACCCCTTCCTTGGTAACGAGCCGTGTGTCGGGGGTGACGCTCCACCTTCGCCGACCACCGGCTGCAGAACCTGCGTGTGCGTGAGTGGACCTTCCTCTGACTGTCGCTGCCCAGCGGCGCCCACATGGCAGGTGCGCCCTGGGTTCAGGCTGGCTGTGACCTGTGGCCGCGGGTGAGGGACAGGAGCCAGTGGTCCTGCCACGGTGGCCTGAAAGCTGCCTGCCCCCGAGGCCGGCGCAAGGGCAGGGGGATTTCTGTCCCAGGCGTTGCGAGTGGGGGCGAGACAGCAGCTGTGGCGGGATTGCTTTGTGGCCTGGGAAGGTTCTGCAGAATTACAGGGATCAGGTGAAAATGTAAAATGACCTAAAAGAGAGCCCGGGGAACAATGGGGCGAGGCCGGGAGCAGAACTGCTTTCCCAGCGCACCTGGGAGGCAACAAGAACGTGCAGGTGCCAGCGGGAAGGCTGGGGCCGCGCGACAGGCTGCCCTAAGCCGCTCCCCCACACCCAGCCTCCCAGTTTGCCCAGCGGGCTCTGAAACCTCCCCAAGGACCTTGAGAATCTGGCTGGAACGTTCTGGTTGGCCCAGCACGCGGGGGCCTGCGTGTGCCTCCGTCCTTCCCTGCCCAAGGCACCCGCACACCCCAGGCCGTGAGCGCCAGGCTCAAGGACCGCGCCAGCTAGGGGAACCCGCCAACAGCCTCCTCCTGCGGCCCAGCCCATCCGGGGGCTGGTGAGTCTGGGGCTTACGCCCAGCGGATGCGCCAAGCCTAGCAGCTGTTTGCGCCGAGACCACAGTCTCTCTTTCCCAGGGTGGGGGCTCCCTGGGAAACCTCCACCGGGAAGGGGACACGATGCTTTATGCTTTTCCCAGTTGCCCGATCACACACAGACAAACCGCAGACCAGTGCGCGCCGGCACTGGTGCCTAAAACCACCCCAATGGCCCTCTGAGGCGGGGAGGCGCCTTCTCCACTCAGCGAGCCGCACGCGAAGTCCAGGAGGCTGGGTCAAGGGCCCCACGTCACCGAGGTGGCTTCTGTCCTCCATAAATTAATTCCCGAGTGTGGGACACGTAAAATCTTAGCCAACACGTGATCACGCGGGCCTTGGAAACGTCTGCAGCGCGGCTATGCATCCAAATTGCTCAGGTCGGGCGGGGCTGCTGTTTCGTCAGCTTAGGCCGCACTCTGATGGGGACAGAGGTCACAGGGACCCATGGTTTTAACACGGGTTCTGGCGGCTGGGAGGTGACCACGCGTGCGAAATGCAGCTAACAGATCTTGGCCTCATCTCTCTCCAGAGCCCAGCCTGGACTTTCCAGAAAGCTCTGCTGCTACCAGAAATGCCAGGTCGGTTCCTCGCCCCAAGCCCCTCCTGCACCTGTCCTGCTCAGGTGCAGCCTCCCAGGCGGACCCCATCCTGGCAGCTGTCTTCCCCCAGCCCCTGGCCCTCCTGCTGCCCATGGGCTGCCTTTCCCCCAAGACCATGTATGGGCCACGCCTGCCCTTGTCCGGCCAGGAAAACCAGCCCAACGCTCCAGGGCATGGCTGTCCCCACTGCGAGTCACTAAAATGATAAGCAAATTGCTGAGAAGGAAAAAAAAAAAAATTCCTGCATTTGGCCCTAGGTGGAAAGTTGACATTTCAGAAACCAAAGGAAAAAAAAAACACAAACAAACAAACAAAACGCCCAAACCCTAACTCCGTAAGGCATTTAAAGACATCTATTAAATATGATGCTTGGACAAAGACAGTTCTGAATCTGGACCCCAGGTGGGAACACACAGAGGCAAACTTTGAGGGGGGGCGGCGGGGCCATGCCTGGGGCCGCTTGGGTACCCCCTGTCCCACCCCAGCCCAGAGCTCTCGTCTGCAGGCTCCGGACTTGAGACCGCGCTGTGTGTGGACGCAGGACTTGTGCCCGTCGGGGAGGAGCGAGCTGGGTCCAGGCACTCGGGGGGCCCAGGCCTGACTCTGAGCGGGAGGCGCTGGGGTGCCACGCAGGGCTCAGGGCTGCCGTCGCCTGGCACAGTCCAGGCCCGAGGTCCTGGTCCCTCCCTGCCAAGGGTCTGGAGAAGCCCCACACCCTGGACTGGTGCCTGGTGGAGGCTCCGTGTCCCAGAGCTGTTTGTCGTATCTCCCTGGCACCCCGGGTTGCCCACGGCCGCCCCTTCCCTGCAGGGCTGGAGTCGGGTGGCCGCAGGGCCTCGGCACACGTCTCCCTCTTGACGGAACTCCGGGCCACCGGGACATAAGCCCGTTGTTTCAGCTGTACCTTCGGTTGCTTTTCTAAGACAACTGGCCTAATGGGAGAATGTCGCCTGCCTCCTCCCACCCTCCTCAGGTAGACGCCATCATTTAAATTGCTCCGGAAAACACTCACACTTCAAGAACCACACGGTTTGCATGAGCTGAAAACGCTTGACTCCTTATCTTAAAGTTCCCCAAAGGCAGATAGCGTCTGGGGAAACGGGGGCATTGACGTAGTTTGCAAAGGCTGGGGCCGCCGGGGCGTGCTGCGGAGGAGACTTCCCCCAGGCAGGCGATAGAGGGCGCCTGCGCCCCAGCTTCCCGGGCCCCCTGCCCCAGGCCCAGGCTGCAGAGCAGACTGGCTGCCCCCTCCTCTCCCGGCTGCAGCCGCCCACCATGGAAGATGGGCCCAGCCGGGGACCACAGGCCAGGCCTAGGAACACTCAGTGCCGTGAGGTGCTCCTGCGCACTGAGCCTTCCCAGCCCTGTGCCCACCCCGCGGACTCCGGGGCTCCTGCGGATCCTGGCTTTGACACTCAGATGCTGCCTGGAGGCTGGGGTGGCCGCATCACTACCGGCCAGCTGTGCTGGAAGATTCTGGGGAAATCAGGGTGGGAAATGAGTTCTCCCACCAGCCTTGAGGCATCCGGGTCCCTATCCCCCTCTGCTCTGAGTGTCCACCTCCGCCCTTGGGCTCTGGAGCACCATGACACCACGGAAGCTGAAGCTGTTCCTTACTGTGGGGACCAGGCAAAGGTCTGCCCCAGGGGTCAGGTTTGCATGGGGCTGTCCTGTGCCATGCGGGGCTCTATGAGCCACTTCCAGGGTCCAGTGAAGGAGGGAGGGACAGAGGAGGGGAGAGAGGACATTAGAACACATGTCCCCCATCGGCCCAAGGCCATTCACAGGCAGCACAGGCCCTGGGCAAGGCCCTGAGACAGACATTCCCCCTCCAACAGGTGCAGTGCTCTCGGTGGGCCCTGCAGCCCCAGGCAGGGAAGACGTGACACGGGGCTGGGGTTTGGGTCCCACACAGGGGCCAAAGCCGGGCCACTGGGCCAGACGCCTCCAACATGGTGTCAGCAGGGCCAGCGGGAACACAGCCCACACCTGCTAAGGAACCTGCTTCTCACCTGGGCCCCCAGCGCCGCTAGTTTCCCAGGGAACCTTCTAAGCACTTGCCTGCGTCTGCTGACAGATGACACAATGTCAAAGAGAACACAGAAGAAAAGAAAGGGACGTTGCCCCTGATTGATTGGGATTCTCACTTGCATCTTCAGGGGAGATGCCAGCTCCAGGAGCCGACCTCCCCAGCCGGCCCAGCCCCCCGCTGCGGCCTGTCCTCGGCATAAACCCAGGCTTCGTGGAAGTGATAACCACCCTGTGACCAAGCCACCTTCTGCCTGAGTCCCTGGAGATGTGCATGGGCTGGCAGGCTGTCTCTGTACCTTTTTTCCCAGACACAAGACCAGGGGCCAGGGAGACCTCAACGACCTTGGCAATAGGAGCCTTTCCGGGTCTCACCTTCCTCATTTGTGCTGCGTCTTGGTGAGAAGCACGTGGCCGGCACCACCGACACCCACAGCCTTAGAGCCAGCCCTAGCAAGGATGGGAAGGGGCTTCCCAAAGCAGAGACCCCTGCAGAGCCAGCCCAGGGCACGAGTCATCCCCAGGTCCACACTGCTGCGGGTGACCCTGCCAAGTCCCAAGCCCCAGAGCTGGGGGACGAGGCCTCTGGGTCTAGGACCCGGGGTAGGGGAGGTCTGGGTGAGGAGCCCCGAGCCTCTGCCCCACACGCAGACGGCGCTGAGCCATCCAGCCGCAGACCCAGCTGCGTTTCCAGGCCAGTGCCAGTGCCTGGCCACGTACGGACCTCTCCACGGAAATGTCTGCATGCCGGAGCTCAGCCACACCAGCTCCAAGCACATTCCTCTTCTAGAACGTTCTGAGAACGCATGGCTCAGGCCTATTTATAGGTAGGAGAGTGGAGCCAAGTTGGATGCCAGCTTCAGATGCTTTTCATTTGCAAGGCCAAAGGGGCTTCCTCGGTAAAGGGAGAGCTGACGGGGACTCGGGCAAAATGCAGGGTGGCAGAAAAGCCACGTGACATCTCCGAGGAAACAGGTCCCTGTGCCAAACAACCCCCGTCGCCTCTGAGGGACACTGGATGCGCTGGAGGCAAGATCCACAGACCCTTGGGTCCTCGGGACCTCGGGAGAAAGTTCTGAACAAAGCCAGTGCCGGGATCTCATCCTGCACCCACCTGCCCACCCACACCCACACCTCGGAACACGCCCACCGGCCAGGCCTGGGGCCGGGACATTGCTCATGAGAGAAAGCTCCGGCCTTCGTGGGGCCCAGACCAGAGTCACAAGGGTCTCAGGGAGCTCGAGGTCACGCGTTCCACTGAAGAGTTCATGGCCAACTCGGCCTCAGCCCAAGCCCCTGCCCCGGTCAGTGCTCCTTCTGGGAATTCCCCACCTACCCTGGCCCGGGGACAGTCCCTGCTAGAGAATGTGGCATCTTCCTGCTCCTGTGCCTGGCCTCTCTTCCTGAAAACACAGCTCATTAATCTGAACATAGCTAATCAATCAATCCGACCATAGCTCATCAAGCTAATCATAGCCGATCAATCAATCTGATCATAGCTCACCAATCTGACCATGCTGAGTTATAAATGACTGTTAAGATTCAGGGCTGCTTCTCTCTAGGAGATTGTGCTTTACTGGGGGACATGGTGAATGAACCCTGGCTTCCCCCAAGGAGGCTGACACCTGCCCTGCGCGGGTTTGGACGCCGACAGACGCCCACCTCCTCTGAGTGCAGAACAGACGACCTGCACCCTCCCAGACCCGCCTGAGCCAGGAGACACGGGGGCCCCAGCACCTGACCACACGTCCACTGTGACAACCAGCCATCGGGCGCACACCGCCATGCATGCACAGGCACACATGCATACATACATACATGCACACACACCCAACACGTGCACACGGAGTCGGCTACGAGAGGCCACGGACTTTGCCTGCGGACATCGGGCACAGGGACAGCACAGGGCGGCCACTCCCTGCCCTCGTGTCCGTGGGGAACCTGTCTCTACCTGTCACTGACCTCTACGTGTTAGCAGGGGAATCATGGGTAATTTTCATTTTCTTATTTAAATGCTCTTGGTTTTTTTCCCCGGCTTGTTTCACAAAGAATGTATACCATTATCATGATTGGAAAATAAATCAATATTTCTGTTAAAAGACTTGGGATCCTGAGGGGCTCATACTTCCCTGCCGACGTCACGGGGATGGCACTAGCCCACTGCCGTGGGGTACCTGGCAAGGCCGGGGGAGGGACTCCCCGTCTGTGCCGTGTTGGCCGGCCTTCGGGTGGCACCGCTCAGGGTACATGCCAGGCATAGGCTGGGTTCCCGCTGACTCCCTGGTGGCCACTGTGCCTACCTGAGCGTGCCCTTGGCATCTGGGTGGGCTCCCCTCTGTGGGTCTGGCCCTCAGGTACCTGGGGCAGGGGCGGGAGGTGGCGGAGCCCCTTTGTCCTGCCTCTCTCCCTCCACCACCCCCTCACTTCCGCCCCCTGAGTCTTCTCACCCAGGCCTGCCAGGCCCTCCCACAGGGCTAACCCTCCCCGATGGCTGCCCTGTCCTTGGTACATGGCACAGTGGCTTGGAGAGGGGCCCTGGGGCTTCCCCAGTTGTCCAGAGAGGGCTTGGACATGGGGGCTCCTGTCAGGGCAACTTAGGGGAGGCCTGCGAGGGTGGGCGTGCAGGGTGTACCCGGCCTGAGGCTGCCGGGCAGGGCTGGCTCTGCAGGCTGTGAGCTGCTGGTCGCACCCATCCCGTGGTGCCCCAGATGCCCTGGCTCCCTGGTATTCAAGCTCTGAGCTGAGCATCCTGGCCCCCAGTCCAGCTGTGTGGGGCCTGGCCTCGGGCTGTGCAGGCTCCATGGCTGCATGTCCCTCTCGAGTTCTCCTGGGCTTCTCTTTGGCCCAGGGGGCCGCAGTCCTGCCAGGTGGCCTGGGCAAAGCATCGGGGCTCCTGGTGACGCCTGCCCTTTGGTCGGGGGGAGATTCGCAGGGGCCAGAGCTGCTCTGATGGCCATTGGTGGCAGCTTCTATGTCCACTTTCTTTGCAAAGGTGACGCAGAGAGAAACTGGAGCCAGCGCAGTCCCCCCCCCCGCCCTGTCCCAAGGTAGGCAGGAGCTGATGACAGACAGAAAGCACACTGTGCGCTCAGCCGGGCTCTAAGACTGCGGCAGCTCCGGCGGTGGGGGCAGGAAATCGGTGGGGCAGGAGAGGCGATGGGAGGGGCTTTGAACCATCACCCGCCCGAGCGCTTGAAGGAGCCGCACTGGGCAGAGACGCCTGATGGTTTGTGCTTCGCAGGCTGCACCGTCCACTCCGGTGTTCTCTGTGGTCGGATGTGGGGGTTGTCCCAGTTTAGGGCAGACAGGCGCCATCAGTCAACGTGTCAGCCCAACTGCAAACATCCTCCGTGGCGATTTCCTAAGGGTCGCTGATGACCTGGGCCATGCCCCGGCCTCGCATCACTATGCCCTGTAAACCCCGACCGCAAGCTCCCGAGGGGACAGGCTGGTGGCCGCCAGGCGTCCTGGCTGGCTGTGGGCCCCTTCGAGGGCCCGTGTCTCATGCTGAGCGCAGGACACACCCTTCACTGATGTGTGTGCTGTACGCGTGTACTTGGCAAGGTATCAACAAACATGCTGCTGCCGGGAATGCCCTGTCAGACGTGACGCCCTCTGGCCGCTCCGGAGGCTGCCGCTGCTGGGGTCCCACCTGTGGCGGGGTTTGTGTAGTTCCGTCCATCACCCAGATGGCGTTAGGCTCAGGCTCCAAGGGTAGGAGCCCAGCGCCCCGGGCAAGACGCCCCTTAACCGCATGCGTGAGAGGTGGTCCATGGGGAGACCGGCGTGGCCTCGGAGGGTCTTCTCTGCCCCAGGTGGGTGGGCTGGAGAATGTGGGGCTGCGGGGGCCCGGGGTGGGTCAGGGAGACGGCTGAGAGGATGAGGAGGAACCTCTGAACTCGGGCTTGGACTTCAATTGGGAAGGTAATTCAATTCAGACGTCCCGCTCTGTCCCCAGACCCTTGCTCTGCCTGCCCGCCTATTTGGACAGGAGGACCGGGTGGCCTGTCGGCGATGGCTGCCCACCTCCAGCTCCCAGAAACACGGAATTCGTGATCTGGGAAAGGTACACGTGCACATGCGTGCGTACACACGCGTGCGTGCCTCTCGCTCCACCCCAGCCCCTCCCGGAGCCTCCTTCCGGCCTGGCTCTTGTCTGTCTTCTGGTCATTGTGCACAGTGACCACAGGCAGCAGGTGACGAATGGCCCATGTCAAGTCCTGTCATGCCAACGGGGTCCTGGGGGAAATGCGCGAGGCTCTCAGAACAGCTTTATTACCAACCTGTGGCCACGGAGATGATCAATCAAACTGATCGTCGCTGGCAAACACGGCGAGAGAGACGAGAGGCAGATGCCGTGGGCCGAGCGCGAGGACGGGGGAGGGGAGCGATGGCAGAGGAAATGCGGCTGAACTTGACCCCAGCGCAGCCCCCATCCGGGCAGCTCTCTTTTCCATTACCAGCCGGCCTCGGGGCACGGGCTGAGGTGGCCTCGCAGCGGGAAATGCGACACACCGGCTGGGAGGGATTGTCGGGGGACCGGCTCTGCGCTCCAGGGAGAAACGAGGAACCGCCAGAAAACAGCCTTTCTCCACGAGGCTTTGTTCACTGCGCCTCGGAGCAGCCGGGCCAGGGAGCTGCCCCGCCGCCGGGCTCCGCAGCCTCCCTGGAACACAAGCCCTGAGTTTCCGGCGGGGCCTGGGCTAGTGATGGCACAGGGGACAGACAGCGACGGAGTGGGGGTTTGGAGGCTTCCTGCCAGACCAGGCAGGGTAGCCGGTGATCTCGGGGGTGGCGTGGAGCTGGGCTGAGCAGCGCCCACTCTTGCCTCCTGAGTCCCCGTCCTCGGGGGCTGCCTCCCTTCCTGGAATGGACCCCAGAGCCCGGCACCGAGGCCTGGTCCCTGCTGAGGTTGCTGCTCTGGGCAGGCCCCCGCCACGGGCCAAGCAGCGGCACTCCCTGGCAGACCACGGGGGCGGCAGGGGCTGTCCAGGGCAGGATGAATCAGACCTTTCTCAGGGAAGTGACTCCCGCACAAGGACATTTTAGTCAGACATAATTGCAAGGAAAAATAAACCTGCCTTAACAGAAAACAGCTTCCCAGTTGTTTTTCTCCCCTTGAAGCCTTTTCAACTCCAAGGTTTGGCAAGTCCTGGCTGTGGGTAATTGTCAACGTGAGGCAGTGTCCAGAGACCAAAGCCAGCAGAGCGGAAGCGGCACCCACGGCGTGAGAGGGCCGCGGGCAGGCACGCGTGTGCGCACACCCCCAGCATTGGTGCAGCCTGACCGCAGGGAAGGGGACAGTTGTCTTGACTGCTATGCAGATGGCCCCGGGGGGCATCGAGGCTCCAGTCTCTGTGAGGACCTCGGCCTCACAGGGCACGGTGGCTGCCACTGCAGGTGTGCACGGCTCTGCCATGCAGGTCTCACGTCACCCCCAGCAAAACGGGACCGGATGGAGATCTCCAGAGAACCACGCGCTCTGGCGTGGGTCTGCCCACTGCGCTCACAATGCTCCTCGAAAGAGGAGCCCACGGCCCACGGGGGTGACCGGCCCTGGTCCTCAGAGCATGCCTGTGTGCTGGGTGACAGTCTGCCTAGAGCCACCCCCACGGACAGGCACAGCCGGGCCCTCCTCCCCCTCGCTCTTTCCTCCATGGAGCGGGCAGAGGGCCTGGGGAGAGGCGGCTGTGGGAAGGGCGCCCACGCTCTCCGATTCCCGGGAACTTGTTACAAGGCCTGTCAGGCCACGGCTGACGGGCCGATGCTACTCACTTGGCTGGATTCCGGAAAACGTGGGCTCATTTGCCAGGCAAAATTAATGAGGAAAGAAAAACTTAAACGAGATAGTAATTTATGACTTCCACTGGGCCAGCGTCGCGGTGCCCGCGCCTCGTCTGAAATAACTCTCTGCCTGGAGGACGAGGCCGCTCTGCCCAGCGTGCCCGTGAGCCCGCAGGGGCCACGCCCCGCCTGGTGGGGGGATGTGCAGGGTCCCCGTCTTGGTGTCCCGGGCACCCAGAACACCTGTTTCCGAATCCCACAGGCTCTCTGTGAGACCCGCATGCCGGGGGCCCCACAGCGCCTGCCCCAGGGACGGGGACCCACACCCCAACGCGCCTCCTCTCCCTGCCAGGCCCGCACTGCCCCCGACCCCCAAAAATACAAAGGAGAAGAATGTGATGGAAAAGCCAGCTATGCGGCAGCAAAATAAACCTTCCCTAATGGCCACCAAACTTGCTGAGTGTCAGTTATAGTGACTTGTGCCGAGAGCGCGTGTAATAATCAGGCAGCTCGCAGACAAGGCCCCGCTCCGGCAGGAGCCGCCGTGACAGGGCCCGCAAGGCAGGTGCTACTGTAATTAGCTATTGTTTGACTATCAAAAGTCAGGGCTGATTAAAGCCACTAAGCACAAGTGCACTATTTTATTTCAAAGAATATTATGAACTGCACGCTGGGGCCCTTTCAGAACGGACCTTCCTTCCGCAGCCGGCTAAGAGCCCATGCCAGCAGTAATCAAACGCAAAATCTGCATAAACCTTCAGGGTTTAATTCAAGCAGAGACCTTTCATTAGAAATATGTTACTTTATGAAATCTGGTCGCCAGCAAGGGGAGAGAAATGTGACTTCTTAAGAAAAGTGAATGGCACCTCTTTAGTGATTAACCCGAGATTAATGGGGGCCCCCACTGCTTGGCCTAAGTCCGTTTTATTGCTAATTCATTTAGGTGCCATTTCAGAGGCGCCTGGTGGAAGTTACCTGCCAGGGCGGCGGGTTTTGGCAAGCGAGGGTAGCCATTATGGTCCAATCCCCAATACGCTTCTTATTAAAGAAGCTTTGAAAAGTGTCTTGTATTAGTCTTTTTGCCCCTTCCTTTTTAGGGACTTTCTATTTAATGTACTCAATTAGTTAAAAATTTGGATCCTAATTCATTAATCAAAGATCGGTGTGACTGTTTCACTTTCAGGGGCCCTTACTTTGAGTCGGTGGTGAGGGCGTGGCACCTGGACACACATGCCCACACATGCTCATACATGTACATACATGCCCACACAGTACACACATGCCCACACATACCCCCATTTACATGAATGTACACATGCATGCATATACACACATGCCCACACAGGTACATACATGCCCACACATCCCCCATTTATATGCATGTACATACATGCACACACGCCCACGTGTACACACATGTGCACACATGTATGCATGCCCACACATTCACATGCATGCCCACACACAAGTGCACACATGTGCATTCACTCCCAGACAGCACCCCTAGATCAGAGGATGCTGGCGCGTCATGGGTAGGAGCATCTGGGAGCAGCAGTGAGTCATCCCCCATGAAGGCACCTCGGAGGGCAGAGCATCCTTTGTCTTCCTGGGCACTGGGGTGGTAACCACATGTGGGGGGCCCTGGGGGAAACATCTCCCACAAAGAAGCTAGGGTTGGGGGTGGGTGGGAGCCGGGGAAGGACCCACGCTGCCAGGCTGCCACCCCATCACCGTCCCTGCTGCCCTGCCCCTGGCCTCTTCTCTGCTCCTGGGGAGAGGGGTTTGCACCATCTGCAATCCCCTCCCTGCAGACCCTGGTGGGCAGCAGCCCCAGGGCAACTGCCCCGGTCAGGGGACAGCCCAGCCCCTCCCTTGATAAAGGCACAGTCAGGAGAGGGGACCCCTGTCCCAGGGATGTAGGGATGTGCGGGGGGGGCAGCCACAGCCAGAGGAAGGGGAGGGGTCAGAGCCCACAGGCTCTTTTCTTGCCTCCAGCCTCTTCCCAAAATTTGATTGGAGTCTCCTTTTGAGGGGTTTTAAAAATACAGGAAGGAATGTAAAATCATGTAAGAAATTGTGGTTGAAAATTTATCAATATTTCATCCTATTTACTTCAAGTCTTTACTTTTCGTAGAAGAAAAAGAGCGTCCCTCGGCGGGGACATCCCACTTCTGCTAGGACTCTGGGACCCTGAGGGTCTGTGCGGTTCGTGGCTGTGTCACCCGTGGCTGTTCTCATCCAGTGAACAGAACCTCGATGCCCGGCAGCGGGCACACCCTAAGTCCCCGGCCCACTGGGGGTTGGCGCTCATTACAAATCCTTCCCGACACCTGACTGCCTTGGCGACAGGGGCGGCTCCTGGCCGTGCAAGCCCCACTGCCCTGTGCCCCAGCCTCACCCCTGCACTTCCTGACTGCCCCTCCCCGCGCCGGTCCCTGCTTCTGGCCCCCTGCACATCCTGTTCCCTCTGTGGGTGCCCTTCCTCACGGTATAACTGCCAGCCTTGGGGTCCTGTCTCAGCCTTTCCCACTGGAAGTTCTCGGCAGCCCCTGCCCTGTGCCTCTCTTCAGATGGCCTCGTGGCTGCCTCTCTGCCCCCCAGTACCTGCGGGCTCCCGACAGCTGCAGGTGGGAAGCACGTTCAGCCCTGGCCTCAGAGACTGTGGGCTCCCCAGAGACCCCTCACCCCACGTGGGCTCCAAAGCGCTGAACACAGCAAGCTCCCCGCTGTGCGCCCGCCCGGCCAGAGTGCTGCAGACACAAGGTGAACGCAGGGTGCTGGTGGGAGAGAACCCACAGTCCTCCCAAATTTCCCCCGAATGGAACCGTGAGCCAGGCTCCCCTGGGGTTCGAGTGCTTCCTGTACACTGGCCATCTCCAGAAGCTTCTGGAAACTGCCAGAAGCCATTGTCCTCCTGCCACCCAGGCAGGACACTATGTCCCAACCTGGGCAGCCCCTGCTCAGACAGCTGGCAGGTGTCTCATTACGTGGGGTCCACACCCCACGGTGCCATGGGGACCAAGGGGTGGCTGGTGGAGCTCATTTCACCTGCAGGACAGGTGGCAAGGGTGTGGCGGAGGGTCCAAAGAAGCAGCAGGGACCGGGGCAGTGAGGACAGTGGGGGAGGGGGCAACCCTGCCAGCTGGGGCCTTCTGCAGCACAGCCTGGGGGGCAGTGGCCTTGCCCCCAGCCACAGCTGGGACATCAAGCCCTCGGTTCTCTGCCAGGCCCCCGGACTCCCAGGTCCCCCGGCCAGCCCAGGTTCCAGGTCTTTCCACGGGTTCTAGATCAATTCACCCCCAGGGCAGTTCTGAGGTCACTCTTTCCACACCTGCTGAGGGACTCGGGGCAGGTGGCACCTCACTGGGCTCAGCTCCCAAGGGCCACCATTTTCTGTGCATCCCTGGGCTGGGTTGGGAGTGGCTTCACAGTGAATTCTTTACTCCAAACTACCCGTAGCCCTGCGATGGATCCTGGGGGGCCTTGCTGGGAACAGAAGGGTCTTCCATGAATAACCAAACGGCCACCCAGGGAGGCTCACACTCTGAGCCACCCTCGGGGCCAGTCCCAGGCCTGGGCTCTCTGTAGCTGCCAGAGGCATCATCGTCACTTTGGGGAAACGCTTAGCTCCTTCCTCCGGGGACAGCTGGCGGAGAGGGTCGGGGCTTTTAATGCTGACCTTGAGATATCTAAGACCTCAAAGGGGCCGGAATGTCCTGTCTCTGCCCTTAAACACTGAAAGTGCTTCTACCAGCCCCGCCTCCCTGCACCCATGTGGCGAGGTGGGCAAGGTGTCAAGGACTGGGGAGGAGGGTGGCAGACACCAAGGCCACCTCGGGGAGAGGACACACCACTCTGCATGGTGGGCACTGCTGGCTCCACGGGCCTGAGTCAGCCTCGGACCTTGAGACTCCCGGAGCCGTGACCAGCTGCTCCCCTAAAGGGGGTCCCGAAACCCGCACCTGCCCCTTTGAGAGCAAGAAACAAGCCCGAGGCTCCGTCTCCAGGGTCCATCTCTGCAGGGTCTGCAGAGGCTCTGGGTGCCTGGGAAGGCTCCGTGGTGGGTGGGAACCTTTAGAAAGGCAGCCGGTCAGTCATGGGCTTGCAGAGTCGCCTCCCAACACAGGCCCCAGCCTGCCTGGGAAGTGCCCAGGGAATCCTGGAAAATGAGCAGCTCGGGTGGGCTTGGCCTAGAGAGTGGAAGTCGTTCATCTCCCCTTCCCCTGAGGCATTTAGTGGGGAGGGCTGGGGGCCCCTGGACCAGGTAACGGCTCACAGCTCCGCCTCTAATGTCCTAGGAATAGCAGAATGTTCTAGTGGACTGCGAGGGGGAGGCCCCACCCGGGGGAGCCCTCTGGTGTTCCCACGCGGGGGCCGCTGCTGGGGCCGACAGCGGGGGCAGCTGCGCTTCCTACCGAGGGTAACGGGTTTTTATAACACTGACCCCGGAAGGGAAGGGCAGACTTTCTCTCACCTGCCCCAGGTAGCCAGGGCTGTCGTCCACGAGCCGCGTCTCTCCCGGCAGCCGGTGCTCACAGCCGCCCCGCGCCGGCCCGGCCGTCCTGTCCCTGATACCCTGGTCTGACGTTCTCTGCGAAGTGCGTGTGTTAATTATCTTGCCACTGCTGTAATTTCTCCCCGCAGTCCATTAATTAAGGGGTCACAGTCCCGGAGCATGTTTGCCCAATAAGCTTTCTTTTTTAATTAACCTAATTGCTTGGAGACTGACAAAGGCTCTGCCCTTCTCCTTCCCCTGGTGGATTAGCAGATGACAAACACACTTCCACGCACACCCTCACCTGACACGCTTCGGGTGGCGGGGCCGGGGCCCAGCATCGAGCCCAGGCCGCTGGCCGTGTGCTCTCACGCATGTGCAAACACACTTGATTTGGGCGCCACGGTCTGTGGGCTCCTGCGGCCAGCACCTGAGTGGGCCATCTGCACCCACGTCTCTGGGAACCACAGACGAGCCCACTCCCCATGGAAGCAGAAGCTAAAACAGAGGGTGGACTTCTTGCTGGGACTCCCACTCCCGAGCTGGCTGGGAATTCACTCTGGGGCCTCATCCTAGGACGGGGGAGACGCCCTGCGGCCTCCAGGCGCACCCACCGCGGACCCCGCGCTGGCCGGAGGGTGGGGAATTGGCTCGCTGGGGGAGGGGGCAGGTGATCTGCGCCATTTACAGGGGAAGGAGCAGGTGCTCGGGGTCGCCCAGCGGGGCCAGCCGGGCCTGTGAGCCCCTCCTTGGCCTTGAGCTACTGTGAGTTGAAGGCACGTAGGCACCTATGGCGTAGAGCGGGGCAGCCTCTGTGGAAACAGCCTGCAGGTTCCCCCAGGAGTTGAACCTGGAGTTACCTCGTGACCTGGCCGTCCCACTCCTCCTGCCCGAGAGGACGGGAAACAGGGACTCAGACAGACATACACACACACAGCCACGCGGCGCTCGCGGGGACCTGCAGCTGTGGCGTCCACTTGGCGGTGAGCGGCTTGGCGGGTGTGGTCCGTCCACGCCACGGAATATTACTCAGCCGTAAAAAGGAGTGAGGCCCTGATCCCGGCCACAACACGGATGCACCTTGAAAACGTGCTCAGTGAACAATTCAGATGCAGCGGGGCACGCGTCACACAATTCCACATCTGTGAAATGACAGGATGGGCAGGTGCACAGGGACAGGCCCATCTGTGGGTGCCAGGGGCTGGCAGGGGAGCGGAGCGGCTGCTCAGGGCGAACGGGAATGTGACGGACCCGCACAGGGCGGGCTGCGCAAGGCTGAGGGATCTGCCTCCCGTCTGAGTGTGAGGACGCGGCTGAGACCCAGGAGTCGGCCCCTGCTCCCGGGTCCTGCTCCCCGTGGGACGCGCCAGGCAGCGACACCTCGGAAGCAGCCCATTTATTAATTTCTCCCCACATGTGAGTGCTCTGCTCACACGGCCTCTCGGGGCTCAGGGGCGTGATTCATTCACATCTGCTGAGGTCAGCGCAGTTCCCGGGCACATTGTTCTCGGGGGGATTAGGGGTGCTCAGCCGTCCCCGCGCCACCTCTGCCTGGCTCTCCCGGCGTCCGGCTGTGCCGGGCAGGCCCGCCAGTTCCGTGGAAGTTTACGTCTCTTTAATAAAGATTAAGATGTCAGAGGGCCAGCGTTGCACAAAATCCCACTTTTATTAACTTCTCATTACCAGCTGAAGGGCGAAGCCCATTTCTGAACCTCTGAGGCAGCGCGCTGGTTATTAAACATGCATTTATGATGACGGTGCATGGGGCTCCCGCTGACTCAGCAAACGGCCACTCCCGCCCTGGCTGGGCGCAGGACAATGGGGCTTAGTGAAAGGTGGCCACGCGGGCCCGCCCGGGCCAAGGGCACCCCTTGAAGAGCAGGCTTGGAGAGAACTTGGGGAGCACTAAGCAATGGTCAGGGCATCACAGAGAATGAGGGTCCCAGCCGTGCCTGGACCCGGGGGTCCCCTCGGGGTTCCCTCAGGCACTGCCATGTGCTGTGTGGCTGGACTGCTCTGTCCAGCTGGGGCTCACGGTGATCGCCCCAACCACTGTCAGCCCCTCCTCACGTTCTGGGACAAACCCTGGGTGGCCCTGGTGCCGCTGGGCCCTCCCCTGGAGCCGGGTCCTGCGGCCCTGCTGACAGCTGCCGTCCTCTGCCTCTTCTGCCCCTGCTGGCTCCCTGCCCCGGACCTCAGGGAGATGCTCCTGCCAAGGCCATCACGGTGAGGTCCCCAACCAATGTGCAGCTTCTGTCTCATCCTCACTCACCCTCCACCCCAGTCCGAATGGACAACCTCCCTCTCGGCCCAGTGACTGTGTTTCTCCCGCTGCCTGCTGGCCGCGGCTCCCTCCCAGGCCCTACCCAGCAGGCCTTTCTGTTCCCTGGGGTCAGGGTGTCAGTGGCCCAGCCCAGGGCTTCCCTATGCTCATAAATCTGCACCCAACTGCCCACCAACACCCTCCTGGGCCCCGAGGGGCACCTCGATTTAAGGCTTCATTTCCATCCACCCCAGGCTTCCCACCCTCCAATGTCCCCACCTGGTTCTCCTTGGCAGGCTGGCAGCTGTCCAGCCCCTCGGGCTCCCTGTCTTCCCTGGACAGACGCTCCTCCTCCCGAGACATCCCAGACATGCCTGCCTGTCACCTCCCTGCAGTGCACTCCCGTCAGCACCCACAACGCGCCAGTGCCCGAGAGCTGGGACGTGCCCGTCCCTCTGCCCGGACGCCCAGCTCTGCTGTCCAGGCCTTGCTACTCTCAGCCTCAGGGGCTCCTTCAACCCCGCCAGAGGCCTCTCGGCAGCCCCCGGGCCCTGGTCACACTGTCCCCTGTTTGCAGCCTCCGGAGCATGCTTGTTACTTGTAGCTGCTCACAGATTTATCGTTTCATATTCAAGTTTTATTTGCCTCTTCCACGGTGGAGCCACTGGGCTCCGGGCGGGCTGACTGCTCACAGCTGTGGGCTCAGCGAACCGCGGAGGAAGCGCTGAGGGGTAAGTGGAGTCAGGTGGGTCGTGCTCGGCCACTTGGCCGCTTTGGGCGAAGCCCGTCCCTCCCTGAGCCGTGTAGGGCCCCTCGGGAGAAGAGGGTTGATGGGACAGGTCGGGACGGAGCCCACCGAACGCAGGGCGCACAAGACCGCGAGCAAATGGCTGGATGAACGAGGCTGCTCCCCGCCCCCCCCCCCGCCGTCTCAACAGCAGCCGCTGCCTAAAGGATGTCGAAGGCTTGTCCGTGTTTCTTATGTAAACCACTGGACAAGGTCCTTCACTCTCGCTCTTGTCCTCCAGGCAGTGTGGGAGGTTCCTCCTGGGGTCTCCTGGGTGGGAGCCGGGTAAGTGGCCCAGGCCCAGGGGCCGCCCACCCCAGCCGTGCTGTGAAAATGGCGTTCACACCACCGACAGGTGGTCCCGCCTGGAGCAGGCCAGCCACAGGCCCAGCGGGAGAACAGCGTTCCCTACATACTTGGGATGGCCTCAGAATTCTGGTCGAGACCTGATTTTTCTGCACGGGGGCCAGGCCAGCAGGAAAGCTGGGTGGGGGCGGGGAGACCCAGCCTCAGGCAACAGGGCGTCCGAGCTGCTGGCCGTGTGTTCAGGATGTGCTCTCAGAATGGTCCCAAGTCCCTGGGCCTTCAGGGCAACTGGAAGCCAAGTGGAGGGAGCTTCTGGTGTCTGAGACACACTCAGGGCCAGAGAGGCGGGACGCAGGTGCAGGGTCCAAGGAGACCTGGAGAGTGCGCTGACCCGCTGCCCAGACGGACGGAGGGCACCCAGGGAGCCGGCGCCCCTGCCGACACCCCACCAGTCAGGTGGGCATTGCCGTCTAAAAACAGACCCTCTCTCTGCGGCCTCCCCGTGCTGAACCCAGCAGTGCAGGAGCCCATGCCCGGAGCTGGACCACCCCACCCCTCCCAGAACGGTCAGGGCACTGCTTGGCTGGTGCCACCCCTGGGTCATGTGCCCAGCACACACTGGCATCACACTATCACATTGCCGTGGTCCTCGTCCCTGAATTGCTTTCCCACTGCAGGGCACCGCACGCACCAGGGTTTTCTCTGCAGGTTCCCTTCGAGCGGGTCCCCTTCCCACGACCCTCAGCAGGGAGCCCGTCCCCCGACTTTGTTATCTGGTTTTGAGGACAGGGTGGCTGAGAGCGGCCCATGCACGAGAGTAGAGGGAGATGGGCCCAAGGGGGGGCTCCGGCCAACTGCACCTCGCACTGGGGACAACTGTGCGGATCCCTTGGGGGCCTCGAGGCGGGGCTGCAGCTGCTGCCGGTGGGGTTTGTCGTTCTCGGTTGGCTGGCGTTGCCTTCAGACGGCTTCCCGCCAACTCACAAGTGGGGTGCTGTCCCCCGGACTCCCTCGGGAGAAGGCAGCCCTAGTTTTCCAGAGTCTGGGGACCCCACCGGGCAGCAAACACACATTCACCGAGCAAACAGGAACCTGGTGTCATAGGCTTAAGAGCATGGAACCAGAGGACCCGGGTTTGAAGCCTCTCACTGCTGTGTGATCCTGGGCACGTAACTTGACCTCTCTGTGCCTAATTTCCTCACCTGTCGAATGGGTGTTGATCTAGGTGTTGGCCCCTCGGCCAGCCTTTTGTGGTAGCACAAGTGCCCAAGGAAACATCAGCCAATACACAAGCAGACTCAGTTTTCAGTCTTTCCCCCGAAAACACTTGCATTAGAGGCTTCGATTTGGCTCCAGGACAGCAGGGCAGGTGGACTGGAAAAGGAAGGAGCATTGGTGGGGGGCAGAGCACGGTCCCTCCCCCTCCTGCTGCCTCATGGCCCCCGAGCCCAGGAGCCGGGCCAGCTGCGGCTGAGCACCTGCCCACAGGAGACATTTCTGAGTAGCGCCGACATGGCAGAGGGTGGGTCAGGCTGGGTGCCGACTCTCACAGCCTCGTCACCCCGAGGGGCAGAGGGGGCGCCTGGGCTCTTGCTCTAGGGATGTCCGGGCCGGTCCTCCTGAGGGCTCGGCCGGGTAGGGTCATACGCGGGCCATGTGCACGGGTCGCCCACCCGCCCCGGGGCCTGTTTACCAGAGAGGGTGGGAGCGCCTCTCGCCGCTGTGTAAACAGACTCTCCAAAGGCCTCTGCTCTCCCTCCTGTCTCCGGCTCGCCAAAGGCGCGTTATGAATTGCGGGCTTATTGGAAGGGCCGTCTGGCAGTCAAAGGATGCTTCCACGCATTGTGAGGCTGCATGGAAACCGAGTTGTGTCAGCACTACGGACAAAGGAGCTCGAGTGTTCGAAATGCAAAAATATTTTGACCTGACTACATCATTTTTCAAAGGAAAAAAGTAATTCACGGCTCACAATCTACTTGCTATCTTGCAGGAAGTCCTGTATTTCTTATTAACTCCCCAAGGCCTGCTTCTCCGTGTGAGAGGTCACCCAAGAGGGCCAGGCTGTGAGGGACCTTTATGAGTTTTCTTTCCGCCTCTTCCTGTTGTTTTTTCTGTTTAATACCTCATGTTTGCGAGGCGCTCTCTCCAGCGCTACTCCGTGCCTTGTCCTCCCTGGCCCAGGAGCTGGAGCGGGTACAGAGTGTCTGCCTGTGCTGCCAAGTCAGAAACCAAGGCCGTGAGCGGGGAAGCGGCTGCCCAGGGCTCACTGGCTGATGGCGGAGCCAGCACTGGAGCTCCTGTGGTCTTCCCGTCCGCTACGGGATGAGTGTCTACGATGTCCTCTCACCTGCTCTCTGGTTCTCCCGTGTAATGACTGTGTCTGGGTGGGACCTCAAGGATTCATCACCACCATCATCATCGTCACTATCAACATTACCATCATCACTACCATCACCATCATCATCACTACCATCATCATCACCATCAATCACCATCATCATGATCATGATCATCACCATCACCATCACCATCATCACCACCATCACCACCATCATAGACCACCATAGCCATTATCAGTTTGCCTTGATCGTCAACATCTTCATGACTATCACCACCATCTTCATCTTCACCATCACCCTTATCTTCACGGAAACCTGGTCTCACTCTGAGCCCAAGGCACGTGCCAGGACCTTCACGAACAGTAGCTCGTGTCATCACAACCACAACTTTGTGGGAGGAGTTATTATCATTCCCATTTTACAGAAGAAGAAATCAAGGTGCCGAGAGGATAAAGACATTCTCCGACAGAGCTTCTGCCTTCCACGCAGGTCTCTTCACCGCCAGACCTCGCGAGCCCACAGAAAGTGCCGTGGACAGGCCCTGACAGGGGCTCCGCAGCCGCTCAGATGGGGCTCAGCAGAGGCGCCTGCGGGGTCAGAGCTGAGCAAACGCTCAGACACCTCTGCAGCTGTGTTGGGTCTGCTCCCCAGAGCCCCAGGGGTAAAGGCCCCCCAGGGGGCCGGGAGCCCCTGCTCAGCTCACACAGCCAGGCTGCTTTGTCCCTCTTCCCCTTGAGAGGACTCGGCAGGGTCTGGGGAGGGGGACAGCGCAGGGGGGTGCGGGGCTTCCCTGGAACTGTGCGGGGACCCTGGGGAGGCGCGAGGGATGAGTGATGTCAGGAAATCACAGCGGGAGGCCTTTGAGGAGTGTCATCGGACACTTTGGGGCCAAAAGTTATCATTAGAAGGTGTTAACCAAGGAAACCTGGGTGAGGGGCCCGTGAGCCAGCTCTGCTGTGTGATCAGGGAGGCAGGATGGGGCCCTGGCATGGCGGCCAGAACGGGTGGGCACAGGGCAGGCCAGGGCGGGCAGCTCCTGCAGGACCATCCCGGGGCGCAGCTTCCCGTCCCGACACCTCGGACACCTGAGTAGCCCAGAGGGTGGGTGGCCGCGGGTGTTCTGCAAGACAGACATTCGCTGGGCCCCTCTTGGGGCAGCCTGTTTAAGAGTCGATCTGAGTTTGGGAGCTTGTGGGGGGCATGTTCGCCACTCACTGCCTGTGTGGCCTCAGGTGAGTGAGTGACTTCACCTGTCTGAACTGCAGCTTTCTCGTGGCCGTGTGAGGGGAAGGAGAGCCTAGCCACTGTCCCGAAGGGTTGCTGTGAGGCCCCTGGCGCTCACCAGATGTGACCTAAGCCCACCACCTCTGTGAGCGTGCAGGTGTGGCCTCTGCCACCCAGGTGTGGCCCTAACAGGGCCTAACTCAGCAAAGGGAAAGGCACAGTCACTGTGCACCCACCCAGCGATGTCCCCTCCCTGCCCCCCGGCTTCTGCACCTGCCTTTACTCTGCTCCCCACGGGCTGGAGGGACCCAGGCCCCCCTCGGGCTGCTCCACCTGTGGCAGAGTGGCACGTGGGCAGACACGGGCAAAGGCGCCCCCCAGCCTCCCCGTCCCGGGCGGCGGCCAACCCAGACTTCCCCGAGGTCTGATTCGATGTTTTTCTCCACCTTGCTGTTCCCCTCACTCCTGCCTCTGCACTTCTCGTCCAAAACAGAAATACAAAGGGAGGAAATCTATTCAAAATTCCTCCTCCTCATTTTATTTTTACAGCTCTCTGGGGCGCCCAAGCTTCAGATTCTCTTCTGATAATTACCTGCCCTTTCGGGGCCTTGGTAACCCAGAGCCCTGGGTCTGGAGGCGAGAGCGAAGCTGGCCCGGC